>SNQJ01S0018150.1:51820-67532 GCA_010110895.2 Picea sitchensis | reverse complement strand
TATGAATAATTTCGTGGGTCCGTCCCCAATTTTTTTAGGGACGTCGGTACGGTACCCGAGAAGTCCCCGATTTGACCCCGGGACGGATTGGGGACGGCTTAAACGTCTCCACGTCCCCAGCCATTTGGAAACGTTTCCTAGCCCTTTAAAAGTCCCCGGTACGCGGGAACGCAGGGTACTTGGGTTTTTTTGTGGGGGACGGGTCCCCGTGCAACAGAGATAAAAATATACCAAAAATTGATAAGGCTGGTTGCCACTAAATTTCTCCCCCATATTGTACTCTACAGTGGGTCTCCAAAATGCGATCATCTTTGAAAACTAAAAGTTTCAATTTTTAGAGCTCGGTTGTGACTATCTTTGACCAACTTTGACTGAGGCCTAAAACATGTCGGAATTTCATAAAACGGAACCCTATGCTTATCTATCCAATGGGTGTCTAAATCCACTTTAAAATTTCAAGAAAGATAAAACTTCTATAGTAGAAATTTTCCAAGATTGCGACTCTTGAAAAATCTGGAAGCATCCATTTGAAGAACTCAATATTGGGTCTCGAAAAATGTTATCTAATGCTGAAAAAGATCAAGTTTCTAAAAATATAATTTTACTAAAAATATCAGAATGAAGAATTTGAAAGTGCCCATTTGACTG
Organism: Picea sitchensis; assembly: GCA_010110895.2. Lineage (NCBI taxonomy): Eukaryota > Viridiplantae > Streptophyta > Pinopsida > Pinales > Pinaceae > Picea > Picea sitchensis. The sequence goes on along the minus strand of SNQJ01S0018150.1, from coordinate 66,884 downwards.
TCCTCCATCCCCCATGCACACTCCAAAATTTGCATGTCAATCTGATGGATGGGTAAAACTGCTAAAAATAGCATGTTGGAAGCTTGAACTGAAAAATTTACTAATACTAAGCATAGGATGTGTTATCCCCTTAGAACAATGATCTTTGACTACCTCCCAAAGATCATCCGACCAGTAATCTATTAGGAGTTCTTCCCTCTGGCCTTGGATGCTAGGAGAGAGGGTGTCAGGGGATGTTGATTGCTCCTTGGGTGAGACATCGCCCCCGGAGGATTGATGGCTCTTGGCCTTTGGTTCTCCATTGCATTTGCATGTATCTGCATCATCTCTTTGTTTCACTTCTCCATGTTGTGAGGCCTTAGACTTTGGATCTTTCTTAGCATAGGCTAGATTTGCTTATATCATGATTTTCCAGGAGCTGCTTTAGTGCTCCCACGTTGTATTCTCACTAATGTACTTAGTAGTCCCATTGACCTATTTGTGGTTATTTATATTAATAAAATTATCTTAACTTGTTATTTGGAATAAGGTAAGGCTGGAAGCTCTGCAACAAGGTATCCATATGGCTAAGGTACTCATGAATCGCCGATGCTGTATGATGGACCAACCAGCCAATCCATCCCATAATGTAGCCTTGAACATATACCGGAAATTATGAAGGCAAAGCTGGTGTTAACATGTCATTTTTGGCAAAAACTTGTTTGAAATTGAAATAGCACCAGAAATGCTGTTTCTAGCATTCGTTTCCCATTTCTTGATGGGAAACATATTTCTCGAGAAATGACCAATATTTCTGCTGGCCATTTCTCACAAGTTTCCGGTCTGCAAGAAACAACCAAGAACAAAATTCCAGAAAAGAAATAAGAACAACAAAAAAGATTGACTTAAAAAAACCCTAAACCCAACTTGTTTTCCTCAAAGGCTCAAGCCTCAAACTATAAAAAGAACTTCTGTAACACTAAAAGCACCTTTTTGTGTCGTGTTTTTCTGCAAAATAGAGCTTTAAGTGTGAGAACAAGGAGAAACCCTTCAATTTGAACTTGAAGGTTGGAGTAGATATTTTTGTATAGTTGGAGCCTTGAACTTTCAAGGATTCTAGCTTGAGGATTTTGGATTGCAGTAGACTCTAAATTATTCAGATTTTGGATTTTTTTTTAAGCTAAACACCAGTCTTATATTTATATTATAGGCAAAAAATTACAACCATCCCTAGTGGTGGCCTGCCACATGGGAAACCAGGACCACCACCTGCTAAAAAGATCCATCCAGTCATTTACATTCTTACTTATCAGCCTACAGTCCTGAGCAAAAAAATATGTAACAGTGTTTACTAACAGCCTATAATATGACATAGAAACTAGATAAAGTGAAGACAGTCCCATATTAAACAGGAGGATAAATGAAACTTTCTCCAATTGGTTGGCCGTCAGGTTCACAAGTCTGCACAGGTCCCTTCTGAGTTGCAGTAGGAGGCAAGGGGGTCTGCCTCTATGCAGATAGGATTGGACTGTGTACCCACTGAACCAGGGGACCCTTCCTTCATCTCAATTGTATTATTGTTTCCATGCTGGGGCTGGGAAACCACAATGTCAACACCGTACACTGCTTTGAAAACTGCTTCAAATTTGCCATCCAGCAAGTCAATTTTGTGAAGTATAGCCTGTTGTTGCAGGTTCCTTTTCTCAACAACCTCAGCAATAAGAGCCTTGGTCATCCAGTACATTTCAGTAATCCTAAAGATCTTAGTATCCCTTGTTCTAGAGAACCTTGGGCCTTGAAACCACCCTTCAAATTCCTCTTGAATTTGCTCATTGGAAATATTTTTCCCTTTCTCTCTGATTGCAACTTCCATCTGGTCTACTTCTTCCTTAATCGAATCAGGGAACCTACTGTGGTAAAAATTGGCTGTTGCTTGGGCTTCTTTCTCTGCCCTAGTGAAGTGGTGGGGCATGTCCTGGACTGGGGATTTCTGAGAGCAGGTTCTAGGCCTTCTGTCAGCCAAGTTTTTCCCTTTCTCTTTGTCCAAGAACCTATTTCCTCTTCTCATCTTCGCTAGACAAAGATTACAAGGGTAAAAAAGCAGGGTGAAAAGCGAGAAACAGAAATGGCCGACGGGAAAGTCGTCAGGGCACCAGGCGACACCGGGGACACAGGTAAGCTGCTTCAGAAAGGCAAAACCCTCCACCCAGAGATGAGTAGAGTACTGATATCCTTTAGCTCTTTGTTTATTGGATTACCAGGATCCCTTCCCATAGATTCTTGTAAACAGGGTGCCCAAAGAAACATAATGAAGCGACAGAGGGAAACAGTACCTGGGGCAAGATGCTTGTCATCACCATTTGAAGGAACGAGGTTGAGACCCTGAGTGCTGTCCTCGCCTTCTCCATACAAATCAGGTTTCCATCCACCCACAACCAGCATTCCGTGTTGGTTATCCTCCAGTTTCCTCTGAAATACCACCTCTCTGGATTCTACCACGATGCGAATTGTCATTGTCATAACCGGTTCACAAAGCCTGGTATGCCATCGGGACAAGCTAATTCATCATCAACCAGATTGAATTGCACCTTCCCCTCCCTTCATCACTTTGTGCGGAGTACAATTGTGCATGTTGACGGCCATCCAACACGTGGGGGGTGTTGTGGCCCCGAAGTTCAACACTCCATCTGGGTGCAGATTTTGGACTTCCTTGCACGAGAAGGTTGACAACTTTTGTGTGTGTGTGTGTTTTATATTTCAGATTTGTGTATTGTGTGTTGAAACTTTGTACACATTTAAGAAAAGTTCTCTGTACACATAAAGACAACAAAAAAATTATTTTTAAAATTTATATTTGTATTGTGTTAAAAACCCTATAATGAAGCCCATCTTTAAAAAAAAATTGAAATTAAAAAGGTAGAAACCCAAGTAATTGATCATTAACATTAGAAAACATGAGACCCCTTGCTAACCTCTGTCAATCTCAAAGAAAATTAGTGGCTCTACAAAAGAATACCTATAAGCCAAAAAGGCTTTTGAAACTAGGTTCTGGGTTGTTGTACATTCCTCTCATTCCCCTACCCATGTTGAGCCTCACATGCATCGACTTTGCTTAAATTGATCTGGAGTCTATATCTGGCAACCCAATTGGTGTTGACCACACATTCATTCGACAAAATGGAGTAGATCAACTTGAAATGGTTGGGCTTGATCTTGAATCTCAAGAAGTGGGTAAGTTTGACATATACAAAGAAGTTATATGAATTAAGCAGAATATTTTTTATTGTCTTCACTAAATCAAGGTGATGTTTTTCTTTTGGACATTGAATCGAAGGTCTATTAGTGCAACAAGGCTAATACTAATATATAGGAAAGTGCAAAGGCTTTGGGAGTCATTCAGTGCTTCATAGATAAATAGCATGGTGAGAAGTGTGAAGTTGTAGTGATTGTTGACGAGAACTCTATAGTAGATGATGACTTTGTGGAGTTTTGGGGCCTCTTTAGAGGTTTTTCTCCCATCAATAAAATGAGTGGAAATGATACTAATACCCACATAGAGACTACCNGTGAGAAGTGTGAAGTTGTAGTGATTGTTGACGAGAACTCTATAGTAGATGATGACTTTGTGGAGTTTTGGGGCCTCTTTAGAGGTTTTTCTCCCATCAATAAAATGAGTGGAAATGATACTAATACCCACATAGAGACTACCTTTGGAAAGTTGTTTAGTGTGTCATATGGACAACCAAATAATGTCGAGGGACCCTTGCCTAGGTGGGTGTTAGAACCAAAGAGATGCTATTTACTTCACTGTGGAGCTGAAATATATTTATGGGTTGGGCATATAACCTAGATGGAGGACCAAAAAATTGCAAGTTTATTTGTAGAAGAATTTGTCTTCAACTAGAAAAGTTCGAAAAACACACAAATACCACAGGTCATTCAAAGGTTTGAGCCACATCCTTTTAAATCAAAGTTTGAGTCATGACCACTTGACTATATTCGCCATGAAGATGGGAGAGACAAAACTATTGTTCCATTGAAGTAACAAAGAGTCAAAGTAGAAAGCATGTTGAAGGAAACTCCAATAACAGAGGAGACTCATATTGAAGGCTAGGTTAATGAAACTCTTCAAGTGCATAATATCTGGAGATTGTGGACAAAAGAGGCTCTAAAAAATAGGTTGAAAGAATGTGGAATAGATAATATCGAAAGACTAACCTTAAAGGATGATCCACAACAAGAAGGGACAAACAAAGTGTTTTCATGTTTGGGGGACTGGCAAGACATAAATTAGATCTTGAGGGGAAGGAAGCAACTTAAATGCTTGAAATTGCATTTGAAATTGAAACTCAACCAGGTATATAGAGAATATAATTGTAGAAAACCACATACAAGAGACAAATAAGATGAAATATGCAAAAGATACCCTTGTATTATGATAATCAAAAGAAAGAAAGCAATGCTCACTTGCCTTTTAAGTTGGGGCGACATTTCACTGAGCAAAGGTCCACATACAACAATACATGACAAAACATTCCATAGGTTCTTATCTGTTTCAATAGATTCTCAATAGCAAAAGCCTAACTACTTGTATTCCCATCACTGATGGGTACCAACTATCTAGTGGACCTTATAAAGTGGACCCTTTTACATTAAATATCTGTCCACTACTATCTAATGTGCCATTCAAAGAGGATTGCCGCATACATCAATTGACTAACTCCGAGGTAGCCTAAAGTAGGGAGGTTAAAGTAGGACCCTAATATAAATGGTTCTTAGATGAGGGCCTAACGCTTATCCAACTTGAGGAAAAATGAAAGGAATGGGAGAAGGTAAAGGAAGCAAGGTAGTTAGGTAAATGGGAAATTTTATGGAATGGTCGAGCAAAGGTGGATGAATTCCAAAATGTCGCTAAAAATTGAGCTAGGTGGCCTTCGTGATGCAAGAAAATATGAAGACAATAATTTGGAACTACGAAGGTTACCCATGGAGAAGAGGTCATGGATTTAACCCCATAGCAGAAGGATAAGACTTAATAGTGCTAGTAGAAATGCATGAACTGGGATCTAATCAGGTACATGGAATGTCAGTTTGGAACAAGGCAACTTGAAACAATAAATGACATTGAGGAATTACTTGCTTCGTAAAAAATATCTCGAGTGACCACTTGTCGCTGGAAAAATGATACCCACCACAAGTACATTTGGTTGGAGCTCAAAAAAGGAGTCCACAACATATTCATTGTAGCTTGTTATATTCTTCCCATTGGTCAACGATTTATAGTAGGGAGGGTCTAAATTGTCAAGAGACTTATCGACACCACTCATAAAACATATAGGATTTAAGAACAAAGGGGACATCATGATAGTTGAATATTTCAACGACTAAATAAGAAATTTACAGTTGGCACATTGTGGGGAGGGTGAGAAGCCCCTATGGTTGATAGAGGACGTTGGAGGATGGAAAAGGGAGTCGACCGATGGGGACAAGGAGGTTACACATTTCAGTGAAGAGTCATTGATTGTATGTAACATCCACAACATAATAATGTGTAATGGGTTGAAAAGATGGGTCAATTTAGGACGACACACATGCTTTACCCCCAATGGTAGGAGTGTGGTGGACTATATCCTTTGCTTGATTGAAGGAATTGAAAGTATTCAACAATTTTCTATTGGCAAATGCCACGTGGTCATGTCCTTAGACAGACCATTGAGCCACTTTTTTTGCAAATCAGTGGAGAGGAGGATCACGACATAGAGGTAAAACAAACTGATAAAAAACAAAAACAGTATGGCTGTCTATAGTGCAAGTCAATAGCAAGAGCAAGGAGAAGTTCCAAACAACATTAGCATGAATCACCTCCCAGTGTGATCTTATGAATGCTGTTATAACAATGGAGCAAAAATGTGAAAGACTTGTGACAACGATCTATATTAGCCTAGAGAAAAGTAGAAATGAAAATAGTGAAGAGAACTTTCAAAGTGGACCCTATCGACATAAATTAAGGCCTATAAATATATTGTAAAAACTTAGTAAGGTAGATATGTGAAGGAGAGACAAGAGACATTGCTAGGCACGGTGAAGAACAATCCCAAGTTGTTCTGGAAACAACTGCAAAATAAAAATTCAATGCAAGACAATGTCATTTCGACGTTGCAATGGCTGGAACATGCTAAGCAGCTTTATGAAAACATTGCAGCAAGAGGGGTGCCTCCTAGAATTACTCCATAAATGAAGTTTTCATGAAAGAAGAAGTGAAAGAAGGCATCAAAAGGAATCAATACAGGAAAAGCAAAGGACATTGAAGGATTCCAAGGGGAAAACCTCAAGTGGGGGCATGCGTATATCAACCACCACATAACAATGATATTGAACCCAATTATTATTATTCTTATTTATCTCGTTTCTAACTGCTACCTCCTTACAAACCTATTTAATTCATTCAGTCTCTCACTCTTCTCTATCTTTCAAAAGCTTCAATTAGATCCCTTGATGATGAATGAAGTGTCCATTCAAAACTTTGACATAGTTAAAATCTAGAAATTCAACTCAATTATTATGAAATGTGAAAATCTACATTCTCAAACAACCAAATGATATTGGAAGGTCTTCCACCACGTTGGTCAACAAGTCTCATTATATGGATCTTCAAGGGAGGTGAGAAGAACAACCTAGAGAACTACAAAACAATAATGGCTAGCACAATGTTGGCAAAGCTAATTGGAAGTGTGATGGAAGGAAACTTAACAAGTGAGCAGAAGATGAAGGGAAAAGGGCTCGAGGGCAACTTGGCTTTAGGCCCAAGAAATTCGTGGTGGGTAAAAGCCTTTGAAAACGTGCTAAGGGAGAAAAATTTGGGTAAGGCTTGTAGAGTTGGGGGTCTTGGACTAGTGGAGGGTTGTAGTCATAAGTTGTACAAGTAGGTCAACACTATGATAAAAAATCAATAGGATTTATCATATAGCTTTGGTAGCAACATCTAGGAGAAACAAGGCTGTCCTCTCTCATCGACATTGTTTTAGCTATACATCAACCAATTATACCAATCGATAAAGGACCAAATAGGTGGGGGGGTAAAGATAGCGTGGTTGATAATTTGAATCTTCATCTACGCAGACGATGTTGCTCAAGCGACAAGAACAATGTGTAGCATTCATGAATAACTAGCAACTCTTGAGACCTTCTGCATAAAGTTGGGGATGGACATGAATATAGGCAAACCGAGTTGATTTGATTCTTTTGCAAGATAAGGACAACTCCGCCAACAATAAGAATCAACAATGACCCCTAGAGATCATCCAAAGCTACAAACACCTATGGCTGGATGGATGTGCAAGTAAAAGAATACAAGGGTGTTGGAAAGCAACCTTGCTGTTTTAAAACAAGTGTAGGAAAATTGAGATTTGGGATTGGGGAATGATTAGTGCCCCTATCTAATCCCTCTTTACCTTTGTAATACTCTACGAATCTGGGGTTTGGGGCTTGAGCATTTCGAAAACAAAATGGATCCAAATAGAAAGTGTTCAAAATCACATGGCAACCTCATTTCTACTCCTGAAAAACTCCACACAGTATGAAATCCTGCAGGTAGATATAGGGCTATATCCCCTAGAGATGGAGGCATTGAGAAGGATGATATTATATACATAGTGTGGCCAAATTGGACAACAACTAACAACTACACCGAATTAGCAAGGAAACACTATAGAGTAGGAAGAATAGTTGGGAGCTCTAGTGCAAAAGATGGTTGGATTGTTGGGACATTAAGGAAGAGAACTGCCTAAGAAGCTATAGTGATTGACTAATTTGGGATTTTATAGAAGGGGGAAGTAGAAAAAGAGGGCACAAAGAAAACAACATTCCTATATAGAGCAATTTAACCTTGAAGTGGAGATCAAAGTACATGAATACCTTAAGCTTAACATGCCTTGGAAAGAAAAGCACACATTGTCTCAATTCATGACAAACTCACATAGGCTAAGGTGTAAGATGAGTAGATGGAAGGACCCCAAGGAGGAATGGAACAACATGACTTGCTAGGTTTATGGATTCTGAGAGGTAGTGATCTGAATTGGATCCTCACCAACTTCTCTTTGTAAACTTTGTAATAAGCATTTGATAGTTTTTTTTTGGCATAGTTGAGAAAATGTTCAAAACCCATGGAAATTGAAATAAATCGTTATGATGGTTGGCCTTCTAAGGCGACCCATTAAAAATGAAGGATGGGACGAAGAAGAGCATTGAATGGAACATAGAGGAGATATGAGGAGGAAATGAAGAAGGGCAGTTGTAGAGATGATATCGCATAGTAGCAGTATGCTTGATGATTGAAGGAGAAGAAGACATTGAGTCTATCCCACGATGAGTGAAGATTGTTGTTGAGCCATGGCCATCTGCAAATTTCCTTCCAGTGAGTAACAATACATTAAATTTGTGTATAAGTCACCCTTTTGTAATCAATTTCTTGCTAATATTATGTTGAGGGGGTTGGATTCCCTTAACTCAATAGTAGGGATTAAACCCAAGGAGGAGGCCCAATTAGACTCTTCCCTATTTGGTATGGAATAATCCTTCGGATTATGGTTCGACAACCTTTCGATGAGCTTTATGAATTAGGTAAAATGTCTTTCTACCTTGTTTATGTTTTTTATGATTTAGGTAATTAATATGGGAAATAGATCCTAATCTAAGAAGTTTGAAGAAGCATGCTTCCAAAGGATAACCCTCAGGAACAATCAATGAATGTAATCAATAGCTTTGAGATCTCTACGAAATAATTCTACCAAGAAACTGTCAAATTTTCAAGGCAATCAATGCATTCGATTTCAGATCTGAAAATTACTTCCAGGTGACCTCAAACAATAAACTAGGGTTGTTATCACTGAATAATTTTACACAAATTATGATAGAAAATTACAGCAGAAGCACAAGGATCAGAGAGAAATCATCCATACACAAGAAACACAAAAATTCCGTTCTGTAAATTTTTTTTGATTGAGAAATTGTGAGGACAAAAACCAGTCCTCTCAACAAATTACAAATTTAGCAAAATTTCTGTAAAAACCTTCCAATGTAAACCTGCTGCTGTACCATGCTATCGTCACCTATACGATTGTACGGACCTGGTGAGGTCACCTGTACGACTGTACAGACCTGGTGACGTCACCTATACGATTGTATGAACTGTATGAGCCGCACGTGGCTGAATTTGCTGCTTCAGTTCGCACATGTCGCTGTTTCTGTCTCCTATATGGTCCACACATGTTGTACAGACTGTACAGATCATACATGCGACCTGTTTCTCTGCTTCCTCTCACACGTGCAACTTCCTCTCTCCTTAGAAAATCAGAAAACAAAAAACCAGAAACCCTAGGCCAGATTTGCCAAAGTGAAGAATTTCCTTTGCTGATATTGCCACCCCAATCTCCTTGGCACAAGTGCTCACTCACTTATGCCAACTCCATAATGTCACAATGAGATGTGTTAAGTGTCTCCTCACATTGCCTCTCCTTTTATAGGGGTCTAATGAGTGAGTTTAGGAACGCCTTCTAAACTTAACAGTAAATTATAATTGTTTATTCCTCCATGTGGGTGTGAAGCTCCAACATGCGGGTGTGAAGCCTGAACAACATAATTCCAAATCCCAGCTCCATACAAAAGGGTTTTCTCAATGCAATGAGAGTGCCAAGAAAGATTCCCACATGCCCGACACCAAGGCCAATGTGGGAATACCTCCCGATGCTACAAAACATCAGCATTCCCTCTTAGCGAGGGAGGTATTCCATCCACCATTACGTGGAAGTAGCTCTGTCTCTCTGCCTCCCACACTAGATTCGCTACCACAATTGCTCCCTCTGACACAGAAGCAATTCCTGTTGAATGACATGAACCTTTCTTGGAAGACACCCTGCTCCTAGAAGCCTCCCGCATCTGAGCATCCTGGCCATCTCAACCCATGATACCTTCTTGACAGTCTTGGAAGACTTCTCTCTCCCACATGAACCACCTGAACCTGAAGGTTAACTCCCTTTGAACGAATGACTCTCCCTCTGAGCCTACTGACTCCCTCTGAAGTCTGAATAGGTTGTCCCTTTAGCGTGTACAAGTTGCTCTCTCTAACTCCAAGAACCACTGCTGTGTTTGAGCTAGATCCTCTGGGCTTGATCAATACCTGTCCATCTCAGAACACTACATCAAATCCCTTCTTCTCAATTGCTGAGATTGAGAGCACACTCCTCTTGAGTTTTGGCACCCATAGCACATTCGTCACTCTCAACACATCTCCTGACTCCATTCAGAATGACACTGTTCCATATCCCTGCAATGCATGCTTGGTACTCGTACCCCTACACTGCATGCTTGGTACCCATACAAAGTTCCACATACAAATCTGAGTCAGACTCTGTGAAGCTCTCGAACAAATCTCCTGCTCTTATCATATGACATGTGGCTCCAGTATCCACCAACCAAGTCCCACTACCAGAAACTGTACCAGAAAGGGCAGAGACCAATAAGAACTCCCTTTGAAACATGTTTGCAACTTCATCCACCTCTGCTGATGATGCTTGCTACTTCCCTCTCCCTTTCTTCCGCTATGGACACTGTGAAGCATAGTGGCCTAACTTATGACAAACAATACACTTGGCCTTGCTAAGGTCCTTCGTCCACTGCTCAGGAGATGCCTCTCTCCCTGGAGAACCATTTCCTCTACCCTTTCTAGTGTGAGCAACTAGGGTTTGATTCTCATCATCACTACCTCTCTGCTTGCCATTCGTGGACTCTATCCGAGCCTCCTCCTGGATGCAATCGATCTATAGTCTGTCAAATGGTGGCAACTTTTCTCGTGCACAAATCCTGTGCGCAAATGGTTCCCAAGACCCGGGAAAACCATTCAATGCCACATTCACCAACTTTGTGTCATCAACCTCCTCACCAATGGCTACAAGCTGATCATGAATCTGAGTGATCCTCATGAGGTAGCTAGCAACTGTATCTGATTTGGACATCTCAACAAATCGGAGCTGGTGCCTCAAAATCAACTTCCGACTTGCATTCCCGCTTTGGTACAAGCCCACCAAAGCATCATACAAATCCTTTGCTGTCTTCTTCTCGGAAATATGAGGAATCAAGTGATCCTTCATAGAATCCAACAACACTCGCTTGGCCTTTGCTTCCCTCTTCCTATGGGTTGCCAATTCCTGTGGATCGTTGGGATTTGAAATCACCATCTCAACATAATCTTTGAGATCATTCTCTTCCAAGAGAAAAAGGAGCCTAGCCTTCCAGGCCCATAAATTAGTGGCCCCATCCAACCTGTCCTCAGCTATATAAGAGTGCTCACCATTGTGACCTGCCCAGAACAAAAAAAAATCTGCAGCAACTATGTCTTAAGAGATGACTCCCTCTCTCTCTAGAGCCTATGCTCTGATTCAATGTCAATTTCTCAAGGCAATCAATGCATTCAATTTCAAATATGAAAATTACTTCCAAGTGACCTCAAACGACAAATAGGGCTATTATCACCAAATAATTTTACATTGAAATTATGACAGAAAATTATAGCGGAAGCACAAGGATCAAAGAGAAATCATCCATACACAAGACACAAAAATTTTGTTGTGTAAATTTTTTCTGATTGAGAAATTCCGAGGACAAAAACCAATCCTCCCGACAAATTACAAATTTAACAAAATTTTCGGAAAAACCTTCCAACTTGCAAACTTGCAGCTATACCCTGCTGACGTCACCTGTACAATTGTATGGACTTGCTTTCGTCACCTGTACCGCTATACAGACCTGCCGAGGTCACTGGTACGACCCACATGTGCAGTTGAATCTGCTGTTGCAGTTCACACGTGCGGCTGAATCTGCTGCTGCAATTCACACATGCGACTGTTTATATCTCTTGTATGGTTCATACGTGTGGTACAGACTGTACAGATCACACATGCAACTTGTTTCTTTGCTTCCTTTAACACGTGTGAGCACACACATGCGGCCTCCTCTCTCATAAAATCAGAGAACAGAAAACCAGAAACCCTAGGCCAGATTTGCCAAAGTGAAGATTTTCCTTTGCTAAAATTGCCACCCCAATCTCTTTGTCACAAATGCTCACTCACTTATGCCAATTCCATATTGTCACAATGGGATTTGTTAAGTGTCTCCTCACATTGCCTCTCCTTTTATAGGAGTCTAATGAGTGAGTTTAGGAACCCCTTCTAAACTCAACATTAAATTAGTATTGTTTATTCCTCCATGTGGGTGTGAAGCCCCAACAACACAATTCCAAACCCCAACTCCATACAAAAAGGGTTTGCTCAATGAAATGTGAGTGGCAACAAAGATTCCCACATGCTCAACACCAAGGCCAATGTGGGAATACCTTTGATGCTACAAAACATCAACATACACATTATTGCATGATCACCTTTAGAGAACATGAAATGCAGAGAGAGGGAAATTCTCCTACCAAAAGATAACTCTTGGGAACAATGACTCGGAATAGCCCTGTAATTGTAATTTGTTCTTCTAAGAAATAATTCTATTGAAGGATATAGCCACCAAGATATTCCCAGGAAACACACAACAGTTCGCCATCTACTCCATAAATTATTACAAAAATAATTCTATAATGATCACTATACTAAATAGAAAAACCAGGATTACAAAAGCTGAGAAATTGATTGATAAAGAAATACTGAAGATCACACCTAGCAATTTATACAATCATACAAGATAACTTAGCAAAATTGAAATGCTTAGTAGACACATTTGACATAACTGTTGTTTGCAGAATAATCCCCAATACAAGCAAATGCACATAATGATTCAACGAAACTTCATGGCTCCTAAGGAGCTTCTGAATTAAACCTTTGAAATAGTTCTCTAATTACATTCCAGAAATTTTCTTCGACAAAAACCCCTTCTTTAGAAGTCAATTCCTCCATTTATTCGCATTACAATTTGCCACAAATAGTATATTCAACAAAAAATAATTGAGAAATTCCTAAACTAAAAGTGAGTCAAGATGACACGTGTGATTTGGGAGTTTTAGGGCTTTCATGCTCATCAACATATATGACCCACAACGAGTATAAATCGACACATCTCTGGTTGTAGGGAAACCTATGCTAGTCCATTGAGATACTCGGTTTTCTTTGCTTTCTCTATAGCGTCGAGTGTAACCCTCTGTTTTGGGCGTCCACTGCTCTAGTCTATCAACAACGCTGTTGAATATATCTCCGATATTTCGGAAATGTCGACGACATTTTCACCCTCCCGATATTTTCTTAACAAAATTTCGCGACACATCCGACACAATGAAAGTGTCGCGACACTTTCATCATCTCACGAGAAATTGCCAATGTGTCGCGGGTCGATGCAATGTGTCGTCCTGCTGAGAATACCTGTGGAAAAAAAGTGCGCGTGAGGGGTTTTAGAGGCCGCGAGTCCTTTTTTTTGTCATTGTTTCATTTGTGAAGTGTGAGAGAGCTAGAGAGGTGTGGGGGAAGTCATTGTGCATCTATCCAAGGAGGAGAAAGCCAAGGATCTTGCTTCCATTAGCGCCAGCGAAGAGATCAAGATTTCCAGGTATGATCAAACATGTTTTTCTTTCATTTGTTTGAAGTTTGAACTTGAAGATTTGAACTTTGTTTTTTAAATTTTTAGAGTTAGGCTAGGGTTTGCAATGTGCCTCTTCTTGTTGTTTTTGAATGGAAGATTCAATCATTCTAATTCATCTATCTCTTATTATTTAACCTTTGCATTATCGTGTGTTTATTTTGGTTTTTTTTGTGCCATAGGTTTAATATTTTCATCTAAACAAAATGCCGAAGGCATTGGATCCAATGTGGGTGTATGGTGAACCGGTGGAACTTCCCAATAGACAAGTATTGACATGCAATCTTTGCGGCAAAAAGATTTTTGCAGGAATTAGCCGCTTGAAATACCACCTTGCCAAAATCCCTGGGTTTGATGTGGATCCTTGTCCAAACAGTGCCCCATAAATTGTGCATATTGCAAACCAATCACTCATTGATATGGCTAATAAGAGGGATGCGACCGAGGCTCGCAAAAAAGAACTTGCACGTTCCACTACAAATAGATACAGTGGAACAAGTGCCTCTGAGGGGGGACAATAGTACCACAATCCTACTCCTCAGCCACAGGGCCCTCAACTTCTGCAACCCCCTCATCAACTTCATCTTACTTTGTGATGAGGTCAACACCTGGGGGGCAACCTTCTATTCGGTCATTGATTAAAAAAAAAGAGATTGAGGAGGCCGACAAGCTTGTGGCCAAATGTTTTCTTTGGAGTGATATACCTTTTAACATTGCCAATAACGCCTTCTACCATCCCATGTTTGAAGCTGCTGCAATTGTTGGCCCGGGGTATAGGGGCCCTTCCTATCAGGATTTGAGAGGGCTTCTCCTTCAAGGGGAAAAGGCTAACTGCACAGAAAGATTAGCTCAGCTCAGGGAAACATGGAAGACCACCGGATGCACCGTGATGTCGGATGGGTGGACTGATGGGAAGGGCATATCAATTCTAAACTTCTTGGTTAATTGTCCCAAGGGGACAATGTTTATCAAAAGTGTTGATGCAAGTGCATATACAAAAGCTGCACAATTATTATGTGAGTTGTTGGATATCCGAGAGATAGGCCTGTAGTATGTTGTCCAAGTCATCACGGACAATGCTGCTAATTATGTTGCTGCTGGGAGGATGCTTATGCAGAGGTATCCATCCTTGTACTGGAGTCTTTGTGTCGCCCATTGCATTGATTTGATGTTAGAGGGCATGGGAAAACTTCCTTGGAACAAGGAAATCATTGATTCAGCTCGGAGTGTGACAAAATATATATATAATCACACATATGTTCTTTCACTCATGAGACAATTCATAGGGAATAGAGAGTTGGTGCGTCCCACAATCACACGTTTTTCCACCAGCTTCATTTCTCTTCAGTTGCTCCTCAAAAGTATGTTGGACTTACAAAGAATGTTTCTTTCTAATGAGTGGGCTGCTTGTGTCTATAGCACCAAACAAGATGGGCAAGCCATAGCCCAACTTGTGGGACAT
>SNQJ01S0018150.1:17821-37540 GCA_010110895.2 Picea sitchensis | reverse complement strand
ACGTCTGCTATCTGCTCATCTGTAGCGACATACTAGAGCTTCACTGCTCCCTTCTACATCGTATCTTTGATATAATGGTACCTAATCTCGATATGCTTGGACTTGTCATGAAACAACGGGTTCTCTGTCAACTTCACACAACTCTGGTTGTCACACCAGATACAAGTCGCCTCTAACTCGAGATCAAACAATCTTGTAAGCAACTTTCGTAGCCACACTGATTCGCTGCTAGCTGAACATGCTGCTATGTACTCTGCCTTAGCTGTACTAAGTGCTACACTAGTCTGCTTCCTGCTGAACCATGAGATCATAGCTAATCCCATACTGAAGCAACATCCAAATGTACTCTTTCGGTTTACAACACTATTGGCCCAATCTGAATCAGTAAAGCCTTGCAGGCTTATCTCACGATTTGAAGCATATCTGAGTACATAGTCAATTGTACCTTTCAAGTACCTCATCACATGTTTTGCTGCAATCAAGTGAACACGGCTCGGCTCAACCATATACTGACTCAATGTGTTCACTGCAAAACATATATCTGGTCTTGTGTTCGTTAAGTACATCAACGAACCAATCATCTGTCTATACATGGTGGCATCCACTGTCTCTGAAGATGTATCACTCAATAACTTCGGATTTGTCACCATCGATGTAGGCATGGCTTTACAATCCATCATTCCAAATCTCTTCAAAATCTCTACAACATATTTTCCTTGGTTAAGAAAAATCTCACTCGATCTCTGCCATACCTCTAGACCCAAGAAATAGTGCATCATACCTAGGTCTTTCATTTCGAACTCTGCAACAAGCTTCCTCTTGCACTCAATGATGAGCTTCTCGTTCCTTGTTAGAAATAGGTCATCCACATATAATAGTAATATCACTGGTCCAACATCCACAACCTTGTAGTAAGGGTTGAAATCTGCTTTACTCTTGGTAAAGCCCAAGCTCATCAGGAAACTGTCTGATCTGGCATATCATTCCGTGGGTGCCTGCTTAGGCCCAAACAAAGCTTTCTTCAATCTGCAGACTTGAGACTCCTTCTCATGTATCTTGTGGCTGCTCTATGTATACTTCTTACTACTGGAGCAAGTGTCTCATCATAATCTTCTCCCTCTTGTTGGGAGAATCCTCTGGCCACAAATCAGGCTCTGTACATCTCTATGTTGCCATCAACAACATGTTTGATCTTGTAGATCAATTTGGAAGTCACCATTGACTTCCCTTCTGGTCTCAAGGCAAAAATCCATATCCCAATCCTTCTGACTGGCTTCTTCCTTTGTCACTGAAGCAAGGGAATCTTCCTAGGAGGTCTCATATCTCCTTGAATCCTCTAAAGCTTTGATCTAGCCTCCTCAACTCATGGCACCTATCTATTTGTCCTTGAAGACGTCTCTCTCTCCCATCTAAATCTGAGGAGGAATACTTTCTGAATGAAAGTCTCTAGGCCATTGACTCTCTCTGAGATCAGACTCACTCTGAGTCTCCATGCTCCCTCTGAAGCTTGACTCCCTCTGAATCTATATAATCTCCAGAGCCATTTGCTCCCTTTGTATGTGATGATTTCCTTTGAAGTCTCCTATGAATGGTCTCGGGGAGGCTGCTCCTCCCTATTGGATCATGAGGGTTGATTCCCTCTGAACTCTAGCTCCTTTTGAGCTGGTACTTGGTGGGGCTTCCTACCTCACCACTGCTGGAGCCATCTGCTCCTCATGATATGGCTCATCAATGCTATATATCTTTGCATCCTGCAAAGTGTCATGGGACCATGCTGGTCTCTTCTTGGTTACTGCAACGATTCTGGGTAGGCCCTTCTGGCTCTGTTTGGTCATCTTTGGAGCCTTCTGCTCCTTACAATCAATTTCCATATGAGATACTTTGTATCTCGCAAAAGTACCCTTCTTGCCAGAAGGTTTTAACTTTGTCCTCTTTTTCTTCGATACATATGTATACGGTCGTGTATACAACTTCTTATCTGGATAGTCTGCTCCACGTCTCAAACTAGAGACTATCTAATATGTTGCCTCCTACAACTGTCACTATAGCTCCCTTTAGAGTTATTATCTGTGATTTGCCTGGAACAAGAACAACAAGGGGAAAACAATAGACAAGAATAATGCTTTTATATAATAAAAACAAGAACGAGAACAATCATCACAGTAGCTCCTTCTCATAGCTATCACTTGTGACTTGCCTGGAACAAGAGACAAAATAAAAAATACAATAATAAGAAATAGGAACAACACTCTTCTAGTGTTGTGACCAATCATTCCACCATGGTAACCTGCCCGAAACAAGAAAACAAGAACAACAATATTTCCATGGTAACCAACATGGAATTTACAAGATAACCTTCCCGAGACAAGAGCAAAAGTATTTCCAATATAATAGCATTTTCATAAGAGCATATCTATGTTAATAAGAATAAAAGACAATTTCATCGTAATCAACATATCATTACCGAAGTGACCTGCCTGGAAGCAAAACAAGAAGTATCTCCTAGAGGAGATGTTAGTTCATCTTGCAAACAAGTATATTAAGCATTTATATCAATAATACTCACATGCTACCAAGTATTCATTGTATCTAGCAATAATAAAACCTTTCAAGAATGGTTGTCACAACTATAGTGTTTATTTGTAATGTAGCAATTATCAAACTTGATATGTGCAAATTGGAAACTTATCAATTTAATCAATCAAACCTGGAATCTGGAGTTTTATCTTCAAGAACGAGTGTTGTTGATTTTCTTTAGAGTCTCCTTCACTCAAGATGACAAGTATTCTGTCGAACCTGTCCCCTATACTAAGACAATTTGTTTTCTTGACAAAAATTTGAGTTAGGGAATATAATGCAAGTAAACTCGAAAATCTCAACCTTAATCAACCTAATACTTTCTTTTTGTACTGGCGGAATTTGCAACTTGGGTGGGTCTCGTGCTCGCGTGACATGGGGTCGATTCCTGTTTGCTACCACTATAACCTCCAGGTGTGTCCACATAGTCCGCAAGCACGGGGCATGGGTAAATCGGGGTGAGAATCGAACTTGACACCTCCTTTACATATTTCCTTCCATTTACACGACACTTGCTAGTCGGTCTACACCCCTGCGGGCAATCAACCTAATACTTTGACTAGAGTCAACTTATAACTTTAACTTTGACCAAAGGTTAGTATGATCATCATAATTTCAATAGATCAAAATACAACTAGATGTTCATAAGATCACAATAATGCCATAACAACTAGAGGCATATCAAAACAATCAAACCTGTAGTGCGTTGTTCCTCTGAATGTGCTGGATCTGAGATCCCTCTGGATCTACAATTGTTGCTTGGACAAAAGGTCCCTTCTCCTACAAATACCCTTAAGATAATGATACAGTTTAAACACATACAAGTACATACCTCCGGCAAGAGCGACAAACATCGACAAGCAATGACGAATCCTAAAACTTCAAGGTGCTCCAACTTGCAATTTGAAGGTAGCTGGAGATGCGCTAGGGTAAGGCGCACTAGGACAACAAAAAATTAGGCCCAATGTTTCACATAAACTTCATTGGTTCAGAGGAACTACAACTGGCATTGCAATTGGCACAAAGCAACTGTAACTGGCATTGCAAACCTAGGGTTTTATGAGGAAACCCTAATTTTTAATTTCAGAATTTTGGAGATCTGATCCGAGGGAAAGGTGTGCCCTACTTAGGCAAGCTTCTTGAAGGGTTCAGTAAGTGCTCAACGAGCTTGACAATGGGGGAAACTGAGGATCTTCCTTCTAGCGGTTAGACCGTTACGAAGGAAAGCAGCGCTGATACCATGTTAAAATTTTGGTATGCTCGTTTAACCATAGACAATGTCACATCATTGTCACCCAACCATAGGCATTCACTATGCCACCCTCGAGCACATTAACCTTTTCTTAGATAGAATGATTCTGACAAGTCCACACTAGAACCAACAGATAAACCCTAACCAAAAACACCACTGTTATAGAAGCAACACAATACCAAGAGAACATACCTCTACTAATAGAAGTGTACCTTTACCAAGAGAAGCGCACAAGAGATACCAGAAAGACTTGCGCCCTAGCTGCCACTGCAACTGCTCCTTAGACTCACGCCCTTCTTGCTGAGTGAGTGAGAGTGTACAAATGAGCTAGGCGCCTCCTTATTTATACTAGTCTGTCCAAGTGACTTTACCCAGTGGGTCCGTCTTCTCTTTTTGGATCCTTCTATTACTTTATTGATATTCTCTTGAGGCCGACTTCTCTTACAGGGTTTCCATACATCTGTTTAATGGTTCTCTTACTTCCAGAATATTCCATTCTAAGTACAAAGGTTACACTTGGAGGTTAATACCTCCCGTAGCTACCAAAACATTAACAGTTGCATTGTTGTTGACTTTGCATTACCCTTTTCAAATTACCAGTAACAAACTTTAATGAGCCTGTTGGGGAATTGATTTGTTTTTATCTGTCAAACGGCTTATATATGAAAGGTATACTTGTAGAGTTGCACAGATACTCCATGGTGTTTGGAGTGTACCTCTTAAAAGGGAGTTTTTAAAGTAGAGCATAATCTTATAGAAGAATATATTTTATGTAAGAAATGGAGAAGTAAAGGGCTATAATAGAATTGCATATTAGCTAACATTTCAGGTTTAATGGCAAAACCGTTTACTTTTTATTTCCGATTATCGCTATTGCAAAGCAGCTAAAGCACATTTCATTGGTGTATTAGTTGAAGTTGCTTAGTTTGGGAAATGTGTTTTTTGAAATGATGTTCAATGCAAACTAGGCATAAGCTTTGTGTGCCAATTGCCCCAGAGACTGCAATAGAAGATATTCAATTTTTGTGAGCTTATTCATGACAATGAATGCTTAGAAGTAAACAAATACTATGTAAATACAAATTTATTTAATGGATAATGTAAGAGTTGATGCCAGACAACCATGTGTTTTGTTACATTTTAGACAACTTTCTTTGCCCAATTGCCTTCTACTCTATTTATAGTTACCATGTTATGAAATATTTCTTAAGTTTTTGGAAGGACTGAAGATTATGATAGGATGTTACTTTTAAGTTTTATGATGTTGGGTTTCTTTTCTGTAAGCATTGAGCACTGTAATTTTTTCCAAGGAAATCTTTGTGGAAAACCCTCCGAGTACTTCCCCATGATCCCTGGATGGTAAACAGGGTAAACGGCCCTGATTATGGAGCCTAACCCCGAGGGGATCAAGAGAGTCGAACGTGTGACCTCCCCAACTCATTACTGGGGGAGAGATCTCATGTCTGGTTCATGACCGTTTGAGCTAACCCTCAGGGCTAGCATCAAGCACTGTAATTATATAACAGGCCCTTGTATTTAGATGTTTCATCTTACATAGATATCTATTAGATATATATGATAACATTTAATATTCCATTGGTACACAATGAATGATAATAATCGATCATTTAAGTTTAACTAGCTCTTCCTCATAACTAGAATTTTGTCTGGCTTACTACGATCACAGATTGCCATGTACGAGTTGAAAGAATTTGCTGAAGGCTGCCAATATTAATTTACTACATATAAGCATTTGTGAGAATATAGTTGAAAGGAAAGGGCCTTTCAATATAATTGAATGCAAGAATAGACATTTGTATCCTTTCAATATAACACTGAAATGTGGTATAACTTTTAAATCTCAAGCTTAGATTCAAGTTTTAAATGCACTTACTTTTCTTTGAAGAAAAGTTTCAGAAACTTTGGTTGCATGCAAGATAAATTTTGGGTTGTGTTGCTGTCWATGTTGCATGGGCAAGTCTGGGTACGAGCATAGGTGCAGGTATGTTACAATAAGGATGAAAAAACTTTGATTTATGYGTATATGGTTAGGAGTTGACAATTTTCCTTTGTAAAGGAGGGGGCCTTTAGGATGTGGGTACATGTATGGGTATAGCGGGTGGTGACAAAGCTAGCCATGCAACTGTGTTAAAATTTTCAGATGATGGTAAGCAGTTTTTGCACTCAGAAAATTAAACACTAAAACTTGATAACTGAAAACTTGAATTTCAATCAAAACTGCAAATTCTGATTGCTTTAATCTACAAACACATCACACTGAAAATAGGACAGCAAACACACAGATTTGAAGTCTCAATCACACATCTGTCTATTAACTCAGTAAAACAAGAGTTACAATAGCTGAAAATCTCTCTCTCACTCTTGCTGTCTTACTCAAAACTGGAACGGATAAACCACCCTCCCTGACATGCTTTTATAGATGAAGCAGGGGCTTAGGGATTACAAAAATAAAGCACTCTGTGGTGCTAAAATAAGAAACTCTAACTCGGCTCTATTCACCTATAACACCACGCCCTCCCTGCATGATTAGTTCTGCCTAGTTTAGAGTGCCCCCAAGGAGTTAAGTAAACAGATGCATGCATGCACCCCTCTTTGAACCCTGTGCCCTAGCTAAATCTGGAGATACCCCCTATTCATGTATCCTATCTAAACTTTAGAATCACAACTAAGTGAAGATAAGAAAATGACAGTTTTGAAGTAAAGAAGACAGGACCTAAGCTTAAACTATCCTAAATCTGAAACATCATATCAGAGTTAAGCACAATATGCTAAATTTGGTGCATGTATGCTAAAGGCATGGATGTGCCTCATACACAAACCTCCTATATCACCAAGTTGCACCTCATTGATGTGCCCACTCAAGGATGTACGGATCTGTTGTGTATGCCACACCGTACAGAAGTTAAGCTGCCATAGGACTGCTGCACAGACATCGAGGCAACTGGATTTGCTGCGCACCAATCTGTGGAAGCCTGTAAGCTGCTGGACTATGCCTTCTTCATTGCTGCAAAGCCATTACTTCTGTCCCCAACACTGCCCCTCCCTGATATTTGCGCAAGGATGGAGGCGTACTGGATCTGCTGGTATGGACCTGCTGTAAGGATCTGCTGTAAGGATCTGCCGTCACTGTTGTGTCATGATG
Source organism: Picea sitchensis (assembly GCA_010110895.2). Lineage (NCBI taxonomy): Eukaryota > Viridiplantae > Streptophyta > Pinopsida > Pinales > Pinaceae > Picea > Picea sitchensis. The sequence goes on along the minus strand of SNQJ01S0018150.1, from coordinate 30,548 downwards.
GAGAACAACTTCTGAGCGACAAAAGAGATAAACTAACAATCTTTTTGTGGAAGATGATCTCCAACTTACCAAGACACTCTCAGTATCTTGAACCTCCCCTCTGCTAGGGGTTGGTCAAACTGTTGAGCACTTGTGAACCTGAAATAACATAACTGTGGATCACTGCTCCCTTCTGTACTTTAAAAATTTCTTCAAAATCTTCAAGGTGTAAATTTGTTGTACAAGGAAAACTTCATCAACCAGCTGCCAACCTCTTATGTCCTTCATGCCAACTTCACTAGTCAAAATCTTCTTACACCACAACATGAGTTGTTTAAGAGGTGCTGCAATGATAAACTCCTTTGTATACAGGGTCAAGATGAGTGGATCGGATTTATTAAATAAAGAATTAAAATCTGCACTAAACTTGGAAAAACTCAACTTGATTAAGAAACAATTGATCCTTAATACCAAACTCGTGGTGCATGCATCAATGCATACAAGGCCCTTTCAATCTGAACTCACGGTTATCTTGCCCATGCACCTCAAAACCTTTAGCAACTGAAGCAAAAATGTCAAGAAGATCAACTCCCTCTTTCTAAGAGAATCATTTGTCAATTGGAGTAAGAGTCTCATCAAGGTCAACTCCCTCTTTTTGAGATAGTCCTTCGGCAAAAACATGCCCTAGTAATCTTCAATGCTCCTATCAGTTGCATGAATGGAATCAATCGATGATTCCATTGTAGGTTTTGAAATCGTCTACACAAAGTTGGAAGGACAGTGCTCCATCATGGCATCCCGCGACACCTTCTCTATTGGATCAGTGAGTAGCCTGCAAAGACCAACATTTTGAATTCCTTTGGGCAAAAATCAACCATGTTCAAGGTTATGTTTTCCAATGATCACTTGTTGACCATCAAACTCAACCACATATTGTAGATCTGCTATTCGAGGAACTAAAAGAAGACTCTTCATTAAACCAAGAACATAGAAGGCATCATCTAGCTCAAGAACATTACTTGAAGGCATGCGGAAAGAGACAAAGCTGATTTGTTAATTGGACATGTTGGATCATTGTCCAACACCCCTTGTATGCCATCCTCCTGATCTTGGAGTTTGTTGAATGAGCTATTGTTGAAGGTCATGTGTTTGGATGCTCCATTGCCGACATATCACACTTCATTAGATGTAGTGTTAGTGGAAAGGTACGATACCATGGAGAAAGCCGTCTAAAGTTTAGATTCTAACTCATTGGCTCTAGCAAAAGTTTCTACACTCCTTACTACTGTTGTTACTTGGTTTTTTTTACTCTTAGGACACTGAGATGCATAATGGTTTGTCTTAAGTCACTTGAAACACTTCACGTGACTCAAGTCTTTCTTACCCTGGTTCGAAGAATTGGTTCTAACTCCTAGCCCTCATCTCCCTAATGAGGGCTAGGTTTTGGATGTCGTCCACCTTGGCTACAATTGTCTCCAATCTCATCTACCATAGGATGAAATCATCCTAGAGCTTCTTAAAGTTGGGAAGCTTCTAACAAGCACATGCATCCTGACCAAATGGTTCCCATGATGAAGAGAACCCATGTCGTACTATTGGCACGAACACCTCACTCTTGATCTTTTCTCCAATAGTAGCGAGCTAATCTTGCAATTTGGTGGTCTTCATTAGATAGCTAGCCACTATGTCTGTGTCACTCGTGGATATTTATAAACTTGTTTCTCAAAAGCGTCTTGCGAGAGATGTTCATACTCTGGTACAGAGTGGCTAAGGCATCGTACATCTCCTTAGCTATCTTCCCAACGACGTGAGGGTCAAGTGATCCTTCAGAAAATCAAGGTTGATTCACTTTTCCTTTTCTTTTTTTTTTTATGCTCGACCAACAATACAACATCTGCAAGAACTTTAAACTTAGCTTCCACAAAATGCCAAAGATTAGTGTCATTTAGTAGTTTCTACGATCTACACCTTCAAGGCGTAAAGTCAGGAGTGCCTCTAGATACTCACACCTTCTGAGATTGAGACTAGACATATATATGGCTATTGGAACACACTTTGACCAAACAAATCAGCTGAAAAATCAAATTAGATCAACAACCTATCATATGTGCAAATCGCGTACCACAAGCATAAAATAACTTCAACCAATGAAGCTATTTGGGTATCACACTTGTTGAAATAAGTCAACCACCTATCTCAAGTTCTATGTGTCTATCTCAAGCAACAAATGAACTCTAATCACTGGAGCTACTAGGGCATCACACCCACCAAGCTATTATAGGTCCCAATGCCTATCTTAGGCACATATCAACGTCAATCAATGAAGCTAGAGCATCACCCATTGAGATCCTTTGACAGTTTCCTTTCACGGGCAACAACCTACTCCATACACAAATTTGGAAAATCTTAGAAAACATGCTCTGATACCATGTTAAAATTCTCAGATCATGGTAAGGGGTTTTTGGGCTAAGAAAATTAAATCGTAAAACTAGGTAACTGAAAACTTAAACTTCAATCAAGATTTCAAATTTTGAATGTTGTAATCTACAAAGGCATCCCAATCAAAATAGGACAAGGACATAGATCCCTGTTAAATTTTTTTGGATCATGGTAAGCAAATTCCGCACTTCGAAAACAAACCCTAAAACTTGGGTCACTTAAAATTTCCAAAAAACAATGCACCTTCCAATGAATGCTTCTTGTGACCTTTGATGGCGTGCAAGTTTCATTGATACATGAATAAACCACATACCATTACGCACGTGGTTGAGTTGATAGGGAAGTCATGATGTAAGTGTAGGGTGCACATGCATATGAAATTGTAGGCATGCACTTCAAGGATGTTTTAATTTATAAATATATTATAAATTATAGATTATGTATATTCTAGATAAAAGGTCATATATGGAGAAGTAGAAGTCCATTGAAGAGGTAATATATTTCCTATTCCTATTGATAATATTTCAGTTAATGCTTTTGAAAAGAAAATAGTTGTAAAATAAAACTTGTGAAGTTCTCAACTATGCCCATGATTGTGCTTGACAATCATTCATTTTGAAAAAGTTCAACTTGAAGGTCATCTTAGTTAAACGAGTTTGGAAATGTCCGGCCTTTTCTCTAGTTGATTGTCTAATTGCTTTTGATTTTATTTATGGTTTTCTTTTAACTTGGAGAATCAAATATTGCACTTATTGCTTCAAGGCTTGGACGCTATATGAATAACATATCTAGAGGGAAGTTGCACAATTCTAAAGTGGAATGATAGACATAACACCAGAAGTTGATAATCAAGTTCATAGTTTGAATACACATGGATCATCATCCAACTATGGTTGATTAACATTCTCTATTCAAAGTCTAGATAAGTCACTATTCATTTTTTGGGGGAAAAATGCCTTTTATGTTAACATGAAAAGAACAACATACAACTTAGTTCACATGTTGTCTAAAGGACATCATGAAGGCCTTTAAGATAAGATACGTTTATTAGTGTCCAAAAAATGACCAAAGGTAGGTCAATGAGACTACTTAGTACATAAGTGGCAATACAAAGTGGGAGTGTGAAGGCCACTCCTATAAACACAAGAATCTTTGCTACCCTAAATATCTAAGCATGACTATCTCAATGCCAAAAAGAAGAAATACAATGCTTTAGAGCTAAGTATAAGGAAAAGAGCCTCCATGCTCCAAATTTTTGCCATTAGACGAAGGAGACAGGGGGTCCTCCTCTGAAGTGGAAATGGAAGCTCTCCTACCATCCGTAGGAGAAGGAAAGAAACTTTGTATAGAAAAATGGTTGGAGGAGGTGGATTTGGTCCGTGGGATGTTTCATTATCTGGAAGAGGTGACCTGATGCTGGGAGCTAGAATAACTAAGAGAGATTGAGCTTGAGCATCACATAATCTAACAAATTCCATAACAAGGGCATCGATATCCATAAGTTGGGCCTTTTGATCAACATACATCGTCCCACATAAGCACTTCATAGAAAAATGTAGGTTCTTAAAAACAACATTACATCTCTCCCTCCAAATGGACCATAGACAAACTAATTTAATACAATGCTAAACTCCTCAAAGTGAGCAGGAACAACTACATCAAAATCGCCTAGTAAGGCATCCTTCCACAAGAAACACTCGTTCAATATATAGTTCCATGAGGATATGTGGAGTTGACAAACCATTCTTTCTAGAATTATGCAAAACGACCTTGAACATTTGTTGCTTCAAACTCCATGTTCAAGTTTTGGGGCCATATTGGAGAGACTAGAAGTGGAGTGATGGGAAGTACTACGACAACGACACCAAAAATTTGTATAATAGATTGAGACTTGAGATCCTTATCGCTTTGCACTCAAATAAGAAGTGGGGGATCAACGACGTTGTGGAGAGGCGGAAAACCAATGGAAGACTCTCTGGAAGGCACAAAGCTAGTTCAAATACAAAGTTTTAGCTTAGTTTGTGCTCCATCATGGTTTGGTGGTTAAAGTAGAGATCTTTTATCTATTCTATATTTGATGTTGAAAAGAAGAAATAATGGGGCATGTCTTGTGGTGGTGTCAAATTGCCATAACCTTTTGGGCATGGTTTCAAGAAGAATACAATATAATTACTTGTTCACAACCCTTAGCTTGGAGAGGGCTCCTCTAGGCGATGCTTGGAGGATTAGGCATTGGTGCAAAGGGTTATGGCATATGATGCAATTGTCTTCTATTGCTTTCCTTTGGAAAAGATGGTGTACACATAGTTTTCAAGGGAACAAATCTCACCTGTAGTAGGGAGAATTGAGAGCGTTCAAAAATGATTTGACACTCCATGTCCAAGATAGAATTGTTGTGTTTTGGAAAGATGTAGATTCCTTGCCCGTTGGGGATTAGGTTGATATGCTACCCTTCTTAGCTTTCATAGGAAGAGTGTCTTCATGTAACTTCTATGTCTATTTGCAATTCTTATGTTTATACGCTGTGACTCTTATGCCTATCTATTGTAACTCTGATGTATATTCGAAGTAATACAAGTTTTCTTTTCAAATATATTTAAATATTGAATGAGATTTTGATGTATCCAAATGATCTATTGGACATTTGTACTTTACAATCATTTGGAATTCACTTCATGGTAATGTATGGTTGTGTTTTAAATTCAAAAGAAGAAAACCCTATTATAATATTATTTCCCTAGAATGGATTCACTATTGTTGGACACGTAATCCTTAGGATTGCGTTACTTGTAACATAAGTTGTAAATATGAAGAGTTGTAAGTGATAATGCAAAGCAATCATTTATTTTTGTATATATGCACCTATCATGATAATGCAAAACTCATAAAGTGTGGAGTTACTTCTCTGCCCACTCCTGGCCTGACAGTTGTATCAGAGTGCAGGTTAACTCCATGAATAATTCATCTTGGCGTTTTCTTTCTCCTTCACGTACAAAAAATGCCCCCTGCTTGCTTGCCAGTCCCTCTGGCTTCTCGTTGTCTATTCCTCTCGTTGATTCTTTGTGCCCGACAGTATTCCATTGCACAGAACGTGCCCACGTTTTTCACTGTACTCCTGCCAGAACCCTTGTCGTGGACGTGCAGATGCTAGGGTTTCCCTCTCTTCAGTTTCTTCGTCAAATTTCGTGTACCGTCTCTTGATGCGTTCCTGCTCTTTCGTGATACCTCACGCACAAAACTTGATTGTAATCGTTCCATTCTCTGTTTAGCCTATGCGTTTTTTGTGAGTTGCTATCTTCCCTACTTGTATTCCCATTGAGCAAAGATTAAATGTTAGGGTTTAGAGTTGAGAGCAGTGGGCGTGACACCATCACTCGATGCAACCCTAACGTGATAGCTCAAACTCGTAGACTCTCACATTTGACTGCTCCCATCGATTGGACTGCCCATTGAATTCACCATTGGTAATAAAATTCACCTCTATTACCATTCCGAACATTAAACCTTACAGTCTTGTATAAAGGCATGCATTGCTCGATGATAACATGATCCCATTCCTTGACACGAAAGTACGTTGAAATATGGGCTGGTATGTTCGAATGTGAATGGGCACTTGTTGTCTTTGTCTCATGTGAATGTGAATGGACATTACCAGTGAATGGGCACTTGTTGTCTTTGTCTCATGTCCATAGAATACACCTAAGTGCTAAAGTCTGATACAGCTCAAGCCATTAGCAACATGAAACGAGTGGGTTCCTCCTATCCCAATCCTTGTTTAGAGTGAACTGCCACTACAATATCTTAATAACAATTTTGTTTTGAGTGCATGATATCCATCGAAGAAGAATGGGGAGAAGCTTGTTTGAGCATACGTAGCCTGGGGCCATCCCTATCTTCATTACCAAGTGAACACGAAGTACATGGTGGAGAAACTAGTGGTTGAAGCCTCTGAGTGAAGTCACTCTAGGCGAAACCCTAATTGAAGCGAGTATAAAGATAGTTGCTTGTAAAGACCAGACTCAAGCAAATTTCTTCCAATAAGAAATGGGAGGACATGAAAAGAAGAAGAAGCTCAAAGGAAAGGGGGGTTGGCATAATCCCCGTGAAAAATTCGACCTTCATTGTACCTGTTGCAGAATGAATGGATCACATGAAGCTATCGATTGCAGAGTTCCATAGGAGAAGATCAAAGAAGAAAGACAAAGTTCGAAAGAAGAAAGAGATAGAACCTTAGATATGGCGAAAGGTAAAGCACCTATTCATTATGTTGTTGCCCATTGCAATATAGGAGTAACTGAAGATCTGTTTAATACTTCATTTGATTCTTGGGGACATGCATGACTTCTTGACACAGGCGCAACCTCTCACATGACATTTCAAAGAGATTTTTTCGAAGACTTTGATGACAATGTAGATGGCGTAGTGTACTTTGTAGATAGATAAAATCTCAAACCTTCGGGAATGGGGACCATCAGGCTTAATTTGCTGGGACTCTTGGATTTTATTTTGCACAATGTACTCTATCTTCCTGAGCTGCAAAGAAGCTTGCTGTCCCTTGTGCACATTAGACAACAAGGCCACTCTATTCATATGTTTGGTGGTAAAGTTGAGATACAAAAGGATTTTGATAACATGCTTGTTATGACAAGAATGGAAGATGGAAGACTGCTGACGCTGAATGGGACAACTATCCATACACAAATTGTTGCATACCTCTCTCATGATGACTCAGGTATAATGCCATCTAGTCTTTTGTGGCATGCTAGATTTGGCCGTATTAATTATGATAGTCTTTGTTTGTTGAGAAAGAATGGTGTTTTTGGTCTACTTACTATTCCTAGGAAATTGAAGCAATGCGATGCTTTTATCCTTGGAGAACACAACAAACAACCCTTTCATGATTCTACTTCCAGAGCATGTAGAAAACTTGCACTGATTCATTCTGATTTGTGCAGCCCTATGCCTATTCCTTCCACAAATGGAAATAAATATATCCTGTCTTTTATTGACGATTACACTAGGATGTGTTGGGTGTACTTGCTGAAAGATAAATCACAAGCTTTTGAAACATTTAAAAATTTTCATGTATAGATTCAAAATGAAGCACAGTCTCGTATTGGCTCTCTTCGCACTGATAATGGAAGAGAATATACATCTAATGAATTTGAAAGCTACCTTCGCTAAGATGGGATCAAACATCAAACCACAGTTCCATACAATCCCCAACAAAATGGTGTAGCTGAACAAATGAACATGACACTGTTAAATATGGTTTGTTCCATGATGTTTTTCAAGAATGTTAAATTGATGTTTTGGGCTGATGCAGTTTTATGTGCAGTTTATGTCAAAAACTGGTGTCCATCTCATGCTCTTAAAAACAAGACTCCTTATGAAATGTGGTATGGCCACATTCCTTCGGTGAGGCATCTCAGGGTCTTTGGTTTCACCTGCTATGCCTTGATTCGTAAGGAGCAAAGAAGCAAGCTTGATGCCAGGAGTTGGAAGTGCATCTTCTTGGGGTACTCAAATACCACCAAGGGGTATTGTCTTTATGATGAGACAAATAAAAAATTCATCCTTTCCAAAGATGTGATCTTTCTTGAATCCTCCAAGAAAGACGAAACTGTTGAGAGGCAACTTGATCATCTTGATAGATTTACTCGTGTTGACATATCATGAATTTGATGATGAGATTTCACATGTTGAAGGGGGTATCCCTATATCTTGGGTCAATCTCTGGAATCTTTTTTTGAAGCACCATCTTTCCCCCATGAAGAAGTTTCTTTCTCACATGAAGAAGTTCTCGCCACTTCGTCAGAACATGAAGCTCATTTGGATGATGTGATCGAGAGGATTGAAAAGCTGAGGCTTGATGATAACTCAACACCATCTCAATCAGTTGAGCAACTTGGACCATCTCAGAAAGGTCCACCAAAATGGCTTACAAAAACACTTGAAAGTGTTCATCTTGATGAGGTTGGAAAGACATGAACCAAAATGTCCTCAAAACAAGATGGAGGTAATGTAGATAATTCAAACTCAGGTGATTTAGATGACATGGATGTTTCGTATGATTGTGAGTTGAATTTATCTACTAACCATGAACCAACTTCCTTTAAAGAAGCCACTTCTCATGATGAATGGAAAGAATCCATGCAGAAGGAATATGATGCTCTCATCAAGAATGGGACATGGAAGTTGGTGGATCCTCCATTTGGAACCAAACCAATCGCTGCAAGTGGGTGTTCAAGAACAAGTATAGATTGGATGGCTCACTTGACAAGCACAAAGCAAGGCTCATGGCAAAAGGATTTGCACAAAGAGAAGGTGTTGATTATGAGGAGACTTTTGCCCCCACAACAAAATGGGCTACTATCCGTACTCTATTTTCCATGGCAGCACAAAATGGATGGAAAATTCATCAAATGGATGTGAAGACTGCTTTCTTGAATGGAGACTTGAAAGAGAATGCTTTTATGTCTCAACCAGAAGGCTTTGTTGTGAAGGGACAATAACATAAGGTACGCAAGCTCATCAAATCCTTATATGGCTTGAAACATGTTGATTTTTCTATATGAGATAATATTGCGTATGAATATATTTTTACAATGATGAGTGTTCCATATATAGAGAACATATGGTGACCATCCATGAAAGTATGCGTCCCTTGAATAATAAATAACTACTTATTTATTATATATATTTATACTTTGTATTACAAATATCATGTTATATATTATATGATATTATATATATATATATATTTATATCTGGAAGAATGTCTTCCCGATGTTGTGCAAACATCAACACTCCCTCTCAACGAGGGAGACATTCTTCATCATGCCAAAGTTTGTCCCTGAAGTATACAAACTTCACTCTAGACTGATGACACCTGTCAGTCTTTGGGAGATGTCTCTCTCCCACCTGGACCGAGGGGAAACTCCTTCTGCGGCTCTCCCTCTGAGCCAATTGACTCTCTCTGAGATCAGGCTCACTCTGGTTCCGCATGTGATAGCTTCTAACATCTTTAGGTCTTTATCATTCCAAGTCAAATTACCATGACTAAGGACAAAGATCACACCAAGGCCATTTACCACAGGTACACCTTTGTGAGTGAATGTCAGCCTAATGCTATTTGATACATGGAAAGCACCTCGAATCCATATCACTCCTTGTCATGATCAAGGAAGGACTACGCTTGGGCCCATTTATCACAAGTACACCCTTTTGATAAATGTATCCTATCTCCATTTGTTTGCAGCCCAATCTAGGAGAAGGTTCGCCCGTTGCTTACTAGGGCCATTCACCTGTGTTTATACATGTCATGTAGTTGGTATCCACAAGACTTGAGCTAGCTCATTCTACAAGGGGTGGCCAATCCCTTGGGGATGATCAAGCTAAGTCATCTTGGACCATACTTGACCTATCGAGGTTCCCTCATGAAACCAATGTCTTAGCTCACTCATGAACTGTGTCCATACTAAACATCTCGTGGTTCCCTCGTGGAGCACATGTCTAAGACATATGAAGGTTCCCTCGTGGAGCACATGTCTAAGACATATCAAGGTTCCCTCATGGAAACAATGTCTTCTCTAGGACACATCGATGTTCCCTCTTGGAACCAATGTCCCCCAAGACATATCGAGGTTTCCTCATGAAACCAATGTCTTGGTTCCTTCATCTGACCATCTAAGGCATGTTAGGATGAAGTCCACATTCCTCCCTACTAGTCCACACAAGACCCTCTTGGGAGAATGTCTCTCGCTTGTTGCCTCAAACATCAACGCTCCCTCTTAACTAGGAAGGTATCTTTCCACTATGTCTTCATCTAGTAGTCCACTGACTACTCTACAATCAACTAGTAGCACACAACTACTACCATACCATCGGTAGCTCAAATCATCTGTCACAGTTTTTGTGATCAAATAGTAGCACATAGCTACTTCCAAGCGATCTGGTAGTCTCCATGGCAATCAACTAGTAGCACACAACTACTACAATGCCATTCAATAGAACACGACTGTATTGATCCATAGTAATACACAACTACTTTCTAGTGGTACACAACCACTGCTAGTAGCACACATCTACTGTCCAGTGACACACAGTCACTTCTAGTGGTACACAACCACCATAGTAGCACACAACTACTGTCCAGTGACACACAGTCACTACCAGTGGTACACAACCACTGTAGTAGCACACAACTATTGTCCAGAGACACACAGTCTTTGCTAGTGGTACACATATTCTTTTCTAGAATATTCTTTTTCGAATATATACATTATGAAGACCGACCATAGTTACTCCCTCTTAACTAGGGAGGTATTCATAACAACCAACTAAATGTATTCAAGTAGACCAATTTTATCTAATGAAAAGTTACATCAAATATATGATGACATATCATCAACTGCATCATATCTAAGCCATAATTCATCTGGCATGGTGCACATCAAGTCATATCATCCACTGTATCATCTCTAAGCTGTACTAGCATGATGCGAATGCATCGTATCTAAGCTGCACTGGTATGATGTGGAGTGTCATCTACATCATCTCTAAGTTGTACTAGCATGATGCTTTTGCATCATATCTAAGCTGTACTAGCATGATGTAGATCATTGCCTCTGCATCATCTCTAAGCTATACTAGCATGATGCTACTGCATCATATCTAAGCTGTACTAGCATGATGCGAGTCAGGCAACTGCATCATCTCTAAGCTGTACTAGCATGATGCTAATGCATCATATCTAAGATGTACTAGCATGATGCGACTCCGAACATCTGTATCATATCTAAGTTGTACTAGCATGATGCAAAAGCATCATATCTAAGCTGTACTAGCATGATACAAATCAACTCTCCCTCTCAACCAAGGGAGCAATCTCCACAAGTCCCAACTTGTTCCTAAAGTATACATACTTCCCTTTGGACAAGGGCTTCGTCAGAATATCCGCTATCTGCCCATCGATGGAGATATACTGGAGTTTTACTTCTTCCTTCTAGACTCGATCACTGATGTAATAATACTTTATCTCAATGTGCTTCGACCTGTCATGGAATACCAGGTTCTTTGAAAGCTTCACACGACTTTGATTGTCACAAAATATCATGGTCAAATTCGACACCTGATCAAATAGTCCATAAATCAACTTACGAAGCCATACTACTTTCATACAAGCATCACATGTTGTAATGTACTCTGCCTCTGCAGTGTTGAGTGCCACAAAATTCTGTTTCTTTCCAATCCAAGATATCATGGCTGAGCCCAAACTGAAGCATACTCCTGAAGTACTATTTCTGTCATCTACACTCCCTGCTCAATCATAATCTATATATCCTTGCAGCTGTACATCACTGTTTGAGACATCTCAAACCATAGTTTAGCGTGCCACACAAATATCTCAATATGTACTTTGCAACAATCCAATGCTCATGTCTTGGTTCTTCTTGTACTGGCTCAACGTGTTCATAGCAAAGCAGATGTCTAGCTCGATATTAACCAAATACAACAGTGAGCCAATCAACTGTCGGTACGTAGAGGGGTCTAATAGTTCAGAATCATAGTCTCTCAACTTCTTCAGGTTTGTCAGCATGGGAGTGGCCCTGGACTTGCTGTCCATCATCCCAAATCTTTGAAGGATCGTGATAACATACTTCCCTTGACCAAGGAAGATCTCACTTGGCTTCTACCATACTTCCAATCCCTTGGGGAATACTCAATCTCCTGACATGAACAATGGATCATCCCAAAACTAGCCAATCTGGGACTAGCTCCTCTGGAAGTGGATCTGCATGTATTGAGAGTAGCTCCTCCACTCTCTCTCTTTGCCACCACATTCACTGTGGGTGGCTTAAATCTCACAGAGTCTTCCATAGGGCCACAATTCGTATTGCCACCCTACGTTCTCTCAGACGACGTCTTTCTCATGTTTATAGCCTGTATGGCTTCGCAAGACAAATCCTTTCATGGATAGAGAGCTTCTTGGAAAATAGTTGTCGGTCTCACATAATCTGAATATAACGCACGAAAGCAAACATATAAAGAGCATATACCACTCTTTAAATCGATACACGATCCATGCTCTTTACAAGACATGATGGATCTAGGACTCCTCCTCTAATGGAGACACCTCTCTCATACTTCAACTTGGTGCAGATTACACTTCTCTCTCTATAGATCTGCTGAGGCCGTCTATCAGTTCGTCCGCTGAGGCTGTATCTCTTCAGGTATTCGGTATTAGCATTTCTCGTTAAAATTGCCGAGAGGAGCTGAGCTTGCACCTCGTCGGCGTTTGTGGTGA
>SNQJ01S0018149.1:104608-115753 GCA_010110895.2 Picea sitchensis | reverse complement strand
TTCGTTGTATAGAATATGAAAATAAAATCTTTGTAGAATCTGTGTAAATAATCGTGGTGTAAAATCGGTGTTCGTTGTCATTCAATGGTAAAATTTCGCTAACCACCAGTGTACAACTCACTGTCATTCCAAGGTAAAATTTTTCTATATATAAATCTTTCTGCACAATAAATTCGCAGTAATATATCTAAACTGCAGAGTAATTAAATGATGTTGCGGTGTAACGCAATAAATATAAAATCGTTGTTTACTAACATCACAATGTATTTGATGTCCTCTAAATATATTTTTACTGTCTTGTTAAATCCACATATTTGTCTTCTATCATGTAATTAAAATTTTTGTAACATCGTTGTATATCATACATTTAAAAGGTGTTGTCTGTCATAATTTAAAATTTTCGGTCATATTTAAAATCTCTATCCATTATTACATATCAAAAACGCATCCATATCAAACACTATCCATTTAAAAGAATCCGCAGAGTTAAATATGATATCGCAGAGTATAAAAATGATATCGCAGATAATGCACATTCGCTCAAAAAATCGTGAGTAAGATCTGGGCATTTATGCCATTAAAATCGTGAGCAAGAACTGGGCATTTAACTTCATAAACAAGAAAGAACATAACAACAATATGACCACATCAATGGCTTTGGTGTATGTGATCTTAATCAATGATCTGAATGTCTGAGAATAAACATTTACATTATCATCAAAGGTAACACAAATTTATTATGGTATGGTAATTCAGTCATGAAGCAATTCATGGGCATTTAAAACCCACATTTTTTTTGAGATATAATGCCAAAGAATTGATCTGAGATGAATTGCAGAGATAATATTTCAAAGAAACGCAAAGATGAATTGAAATCACACCATTAATTTATGGGTTTGATTATGTGCAGGGATAAAGGAACGCAGAGGTAATTGACTTAGATATAAATTAAATTCATAGATTACCACCAGAAGAACACTCAGAGATAATCAAACAAAAGACAATGCAAAAGTAATCAATCACAAGAAATGCAAAAATAATCCTTCAAGGAACGCTGAGGTTTTCGAAGTTTAAACAGTCAAGGCAAGAGGTACTCGTTCACAAGAAGGTGCAAGGACTAATCATTCAACCATGAATCAATCAAACACAAAGATAAGTAAGGATAAACAACTCCGAAAATTGTATTCTTCACTCATCAAAAAGCAGGGTGTTTGAATCTATAGGTCTTTAAACACTGAAGTGACAACCATAGATTCGGTTCTTGGCCGACTGCTCAAGCACGAACTAATGACTAAGAGATAAGAGAAAGGCACAAAATTCTTCATAACAATCAATAAAACAAACAGAGAAAATTCATAGCAATATGGGTTGGGTACGCCAAGGAAATCAATTCAAAAAGCAACAAGAGTATGGCTAGGATGTCTTTAAGTTCATTGATTATAAAAGGATGAGTAAAATATAATATTTACACAAAATAAGTACAATGATGAAAGCGCAAGAACAATATTAAACTACCATTCAAAAATATACGCATCCATACTGTCGTCCAATGCGAAGGCTCCGAGTCATTGTCCCGCACGTGCTCCGTCCACCTCCCGCTTGTCGACTAATATGACCTCACATGTACCTCCTAACCAACGCTAGGGGTACTCTTCTTCCCCCTGAGCCCCTTGAGCTGCAAAGGGGCCATGCACACCATACTAGAGAATAGCTAGCACCGAGCTCACCTCTTAAGTTCGAGCTACTACTCGTTACCTGAGCTGGGTATCCCAACTCCCACAAGAGAAGTTCAGTCAAGACAAAAATTCAGCAGCGTAACCTTACACATAAATATGAGATCCATACTCCTCCTCCTCCTCCTCCATCATTTTTATAGAGTTTTTCAGTGATTTCTTTCCCAAATTCCTATTTAATTTTTTTTTTATTAATTTAATTAGAAAAACCCTCCCTCGTACACATATCACCCATCCCCCTAGTTGCAGCAGAAAATTAATTTCATTAATTATTTAATTATTCCTATTTCCCTCACCCATCTAAAATCATTCCTAAAAACTCTCCTTCATGTCCCAATATTCCCTTACAAATCTTAAATGACTTACGCCTTAATAAATTCCTAGTTGAGTTAAAAAATAGAAGTTCCCCTTTTCTTTATGTTCCCCCTTTTTCTTTAGTTTCGTATTTCTTTTAAGTTTCTCTCTTTTTCCTTTTTAACTAAAACTCAATTTAGCAAGTGTAGAAAAACAACCATTTACCCCTTTTTCTTTTTAATTAAAAATAAAATTAGCATATGTAGATAAAACAATCATTTCCCTTTTAAAATTTTAATCCCCCATTATAATTTGATTTTAATAATTTAAGTGAATTTCTTACCCCCTTCTTGTTACATGTTTAATTATGATTATTATTTTTGACCACATGTGTTACTTAGACCTAGATTTTAATTTCACTAGGCTAGGCAACATTTTTATTAGGGAAATTGTTTTTAAATCTTACTTATCACATCATTTATTTTAAGGCCGACTAAGTTTATTCACTTACCCGTTGAAATTGCGACGTTCCCTTCATGATACAGTACATGCTCCAAGGGTTCCACTCGCCTCTTTTGTTTTCCTTGCACAACGTGCGCTTCAAGACGCACTACGTGCTCCAAGGGTGCCACTCGCGTCTTTATGCTTTCCTTGCGCGACCCTTGAGGACGCACTACGTGCTCCAAGGGTGCCACTCACCTCTTTCCTCTTTCCTTGCGTGACATGCCCTTCAAGACACACTACGTGCTCCAAGGGTGCCACTCACCTCTTTTTGTTTTCCTTGCGCGATGTGCCCTTCAGGATGCACTACATGCTCCAAGGGTTCCACCTGCCTCTTGACTAACTTGATAGACATCAAAAACCCCTGGAGTCAATATTTCGCCACGTGATCTTGTGGGAGACTAAGGGCCTCTAAGGAATAAGGCCCCTGCTTTATTGTGCACCCCTTAGAATCATCGCGAGTGACTGTCACAGTCTACCCTCACGGCATCGTGGGTCTTCTCGAAATAGGTAATCGTTAACCTACAGTTCGAGCCACGGTGGGAATGTTGGTAGGATGTGATAGGACTGTTGTCCACACCTCTCCCTCAAGACTCTGGTTGTCCTGCGTTACCCCTCTACTCCACAAGTGATTCTGGTCGGTAAGAGATCGTCAGCCTGCATCCATCAACGAAACATGTCAACAACAATAATAAATCATCATAACATCTAATCATAAGTACATGTGTCACATCAATAACATTCAAACCCAACAATCCACTCCCTGACTCGATCTGGAGTCCAAGGGGTTTCATCGATGCCAGTGCATCCTCAATGTACAAAGTTCTGCGCACTCAGGAAAACCCTGTCAATAACACCCGTCTATGTGAATAAAACAAAATAACATAGCGTCAATCCATATTGTCTCATAATCATAATCGAACGATCGATAGTATAATAATCCAGATCACTTACAAGCAAGTGTCCTCAAGGATAAGTTCGCTCAGTGCGCATAATAGCGGGATGTTACAAATTGTTGGAAGAAAAAAATATGATTACTTGGATGCTTCTTCCATTCATTTTCTATCAACATATGTTCATGAAGACACAAAATTTAACAAAATATTAAAGAACATAGCTCACAATGATTTGAATAAGCAACTTTGTTAACCTCATTACTTTTATATTGTTTGCATTTTAATGTTGGGAATAATTTTTTATTATGTTTTATTAAGAACAAAACATAAAATAATTAAAAAAATAAAATATTTTAATCACCTAGAATTAGGTGAAAATTTAATAAATTGAACCCCAATAAGAATGCATGATAAAAATTGATTAAATTTGCACAGGTCTAATCCAAAATATCCAAGTGTGAAATTTTATAAATGAAAAATAAAGATGTCTTTCCATCCATGTCTTTGGGTATTTAAACAAAAAGTATGTAACCAAAAATACTATAATTACTCCTAAGATCTATTATTTATTCTAGGAGGGTTGAATCCATCCTTATGATCCACAAAATTAGAGGAAATCACAAAAAATCCCAAATATGCCTTGATTCTTGCCAAAAACAGAGGATTTTCCTGCATAAGTGGTTGAGTTTGACCAACATTGACTTCACATGTCTCGAGCCTCTTTCCAGAAGAGAATAGGTATTTTTTCATCCATGGACATCAAGGATCATGCCACATGTCTCAGAATGGGCCCATCTTTCCTGAAAGTATATAAACCATAGAGCTATTACCAAAAGTTACAACTTCATATACTTTATGTTAAAATTTGTTTTTAATGCCTAAATTTTGTCTAAATTACAGAAAATAAAAGAAATGATAAAAAAAACTCATTTTACACATTTAGATGTAAAAATGGTGATGGAATGAAGAATGAGAATGGTTTAAATATGGAAAAGTAAGGAAAATTAAGGCTAAAAAGTATCTATCAAAAGTACCCAACACATGTCATGTGTTGCCTTGCCTTGAAATTATATTCCTTCTCTAACCATGACATGCCATTTCTTTCCTTGACATGCCATGCCTTGCCTTGACATGCCATTTCTTGCCTTTCCTTCCCATGTCTTTCCTTGACATTCCATGCATTCCCTTGACATACCATGCCATGCCTTGCCTTGACATGTCATGCCTTACATTGACATGCCTTTCCTTGACATGCCATGCCTTGTCATATATTTCCATACATTACCTTACCTTTACATCACATGTCTTTCCTTGAAATACCATGTCTTGCCTTGCCTTGCCATGATTTTCCATGCGTTGTCATGCTTTACTATGACTTTCCTTACAATGCCTTTACTTTCCATGCATTCTCTTGCCTTGCGATGCCATGCATTCCCTTCACTTTCCTTACCATGCCACACATTTCCTTGCCTTTCCTTGCCATGCGTTCCCTTGCCTTGCCTTCCCATACAAATCTAGGTAAGCTAGTGTAATGCAACAAAACCACTTGGTAGTCTACCATTACTAACAACTTATATAGATATCATAGACATAATTCCTATTACTCATGAAATTTATATTCCTAAACAAATCAAACATATAATTTAAATGTTGAGCTCTTATAGCCTTACAATCCTCCTTTGCTTGAGCAAAGCACAACTTCGTTGGATCCTTGAGTTGGCATTGATCATAAGTTCAATAAACTAGCTTCTTTTGACCAAGCCATATATAAAATGACTCAGCACATAGACACAAGGCTATATAAATATTCTACATTGTCAAATCAAGTTAGTCCTTTACATAGTCCCAGTATTTCATATTTGAGCAAGTGAGAAACAAAATTTCTTTGTGGATAACACACTAAAATTTTATGCATCAATATTAACCTCCATTGACTACAAGAAAAATATTTCTACTTCCAATGTAATGGAGACCATGAAATTTAAAGAGAGTTTCAACAAACATTCCATAGATGTGAATGATGAATGATGGCAATGAGCCCATATGATGAACGTTGATGAAAACATGTACAATATTAATGTTTATGCGAGGAAATCAGGCATCCTTGAGTCTTGAAACCCTTGCATACTATCAAGGCATTGTCTAGTCTAACCATGTCAAATTTTAATGCATACAGGAACAATCTGAAGAAATTTGAACATTGGCCCCATTCACAGCTAAATGTATGACATCAATGGATTGACCCTTAAAGCCTTAAGCCCTTATCTCTAAACCCTTAATCCATCAACCTTAGTTAATCACTAATCCATTAACACAAAATCCCTAAATCCCCTAACCCCTAAGCCATCGACCCTTAAACACTTAAACCCTAATCCCTAATCCCTTAATCCATAAGCCCCTATGCCCTAATAATTTAAACATAAGTAATTGCCATATACACTCCATTAATGAATGGCCATAATTATTTGGTTTTAAAACACGTAATAAAATCATCTATCTTCTTCAATTAAACTAGTATTGAAATGAAACATGAACCTATACATCATATCCCCATCACTTCTACCAAACATTCCAAAACACCTTGCAAACCACATAAATGAAATTTTGTTCAATTACATATTCTCTTTGAGAAGAACTTGTAATAATCATGAATGATTCAAATTTGCAAACACCTATGTGAGAGAATCTACATTCACAATGGGTTGAACTTAAACTCTATAAAGTATCACTATGTACAAACTTATAAAGTAACAATATGTACAAACCTTTTTTTTTAATGGTTATCATTTTGTTAACTTATTTGAAATTAAATTGTAAGATTACCATTTTGTTAACTTATTTGAAAATAAATTGTATTGTATAGTTTGCTTTTAATATATTTTTAACAAGTGCATGCAAAGGTGAACCTCATAATTAAACCATGAAAATCTCAGAATCCCATGTTTTTTCCTTGACAAATCTTAATTCCATACCTATGTAGTTGAAGCTAAAATATAATCATGAGGCCTCCTAACAACTTGAGATAGATTAGGTCATTGGTAATTACCTTTCTCTTTGGCCCCTCTCTTTGGTATTTTTTCCATTTAATGTCTAGTTCTCATGTAAGATTTTTTCATTTAATGTCTAGTTCTATGCAAGATCCCCTCTATTTATTTTCTTGGGTTATTCTTTGGCCCTGTTTATTCCTTCGTGGGGTTTTTTGGTTAGATATTCTATTTTCCCCTTGGATCAATCTCAAAATTAATGCTTGATTTAGTCTACTTTGTGTAGTTCATTATGTTTTCCTAAGAATCTAAATGACCTAATAATTGTTTTGGATGTGCACAAGGGTTGACAAGATCAAAATTGATCTTCCCTTCATGGGCTCTCTATTTCATTCCATATATGGGTTTTAAAGATGGATACTTGTCTATGTCTCATAGACATGAATAACAAAGAGGATACTTCCAATGAAAAACCCTTAAATTGGCTCAAGACTCACTTGTTCTTGTGTTTAACCATAAATGAGTGGTTCTGAATGTTAACCTTTCCTCAAAGATTATTTTTCACACAATTTGTTTGCCTATGTGACTATCCTTTCTATAAATATCCCCATTTATACCATTTAGGATATGTCATTGCTTTCAAATCTCTTTAAAAAATTTCGAAATTTTCTCTAGGATTATTTCTCACCTTGACCCTTGACTTCAACTTGTTTTATTATCATCTACATAACTCTCTCACTTCGTTATCTTTGTGGGTTTTCTTTTTCATTTTTCAATCTCATCATCGAGGAGGATTATTTCACATATTTTAGGCTTAATGATATCTAAAAAACCCTTCTTGGGGTGGAGGTGTCCTTCCAAGGGGGTGTAAAATATCATTGAATATCAACCAATCAGTCATTATGCTAACAAAAAAGGCATTTCCTCTGTGTACACCCAATTGGCATATAAATCCACTATATGTTGGAGCTTACAAACCAATGTGAACTTGTTAGGAACCAAATATCAATATAGCATAAAAAAAACCTTAGAATAAGTACTCAACGCCTTGAAAAAGAGATAAATTCAGATAATAAGCCTCTTCGAGGGGGAAACCTCCTTATGCCCACACAAATGTTCAATTACAAGATGATTCCAAATGAAAATGTCTCCTTGGTATATATAGGAGACTAGGAGGTATAATTACAACTAATGGACTAAAGCTGACATAAATAAAATAACATTACTAATGTAATATGCCCCAATTAAGGGGTAATGAGCCACTATTTAGGGATTAACATGCCCCTCCCCTTGAGACAAGTGTTGTTCACAACACTTGAGTAAATCTGGATGCTTCTTTATAAAAGAGTCATCTTCCCAAGTGGAATCTTCAGCTGATAGTTTCCTCCATTTAATGAGATACTCTAAAATGGATATATTCCTCAACTTGTGAATTCTTGTGTCAATGATGGCTTCAAGCTCCAATATGATTTTTCTTTCCTCGTTAAGTTCTGGAAATATAGTTTGAACTAGGATCTTGTCACCTATAACCTTCTTTAAGCATGAAACATGGAAAATTGGGTGTACTTGTGAAGATGTAGGCAACTCCAATTTGTATGTCATAGTACCAATCTTTTGCAACACCTTATAAGAGCCATAGTACTTTGGTGATAATTTATTTTCCTTCTTGGCTTGCTTGAGGGACATCTGTTTGTATGGTTGTAGTCTTAAAAACACCCAATCCCCCACTTCAAAACTTCTTTCACTATGATTTTGATCTACTTGTTGTTTCATGCGATTATGTGCCATGGTCAGGTTGTCCTTTAATATTTGGAAAACTTGTTGTTGATGCTCGATGTGATGTTCCACTACTTGAACCTTACATTTTTATTTTAGAGAAGAAGTGATGGAAGGAGGGTGGTATCCATAGAGTGCAATAAATGGTGTCATTTTTGTTGCAGTATGAAAGGAAGTGTTATACCACCATTCTCCCAAGGGTAACCATTTGAACCATTGTGTTTTTTTATCAGAGACAAAGCAACGAAGGTAGCCTTCTAGACATTTGTTGACTATATGGGTTTCTCCATCAGATTGAGGATGATATGATGAGCTATGAGCCAATTGAGTACCCAAACAAGAAAATAATTATCTCCAAAAATGTCCAGTGAAGATGGGATCTCTGTCACTTACAATAATCTTTGGGATTCCATGTATCTTTTGAACTATCTCCATGAATACAGTGGCAACTGTACTAGGTTTGAAGGGATGAGAGAGTGCACAAAAGTTTGTGTACCTAGTCAGTCTATCACCATGATGACACTCTTTCCTTCAGACTTCGGTAACCCTATGATGAAATCCATGGAAACCTCCTCCCAGTGCTGACTTGGGATTGATAATGGCTGTAAAAGATCTGGGTTCTTAATTGTTTCCACCTTATTTTGTTGGCAAACCAAACATTCTACCAAAAACCTTTGAACATCAGTTTTAAGGCCATCCAAAAAAAAATCCTTCTTGACCCTATGGTAGGTTTTTTAAAATCCTGAGTTCCCTCGTACTAGAGAGGTGTGCAATTCCAATAGTACCTTTTGTTTGAGTTGGGATTTCTTACATAAATATAAGCGATATCTGTACCATAGTGAATCATTTTTCCATGTAAATGTGTCTGATGTACTGGAATCCTCCTGCAACCTTTGAATGAGAGTCCACGCTTTTTCGTCATTCTTCCATTCATCCTTTGCTTCTATTATCCAATCTGGTTGGATGATCGAGATACCATAGAGAGAGGCCTCAACATCTTCATCCTTCCTTGAGAGTGCATCTGCCACAACATTTTGCTTCCCTTTTTTATAGACAATTTCAAAATCATAACCCAATATCTTGGTTACCCATTTTTGTTGTTCTTCTGAAGATAGTCCTTGTTCCAAGAAGTATTTTAGACTATCATGATCTATTTTGACCTTGAAGTGCCTAATTGTTAGGTAGGGAAGCAATTTCTTCAATGCATGTAGTATTTCCATCATTTCCTTCTCATAGATGGGTTTGTGTAAATCCTTTCCCTTGAGTGGTCGACTTTCAAAAGCCAGGGGCCTTCCTTCTTGCATTAGGACAACACCAATTCCATTTCTCAAGGCATCACATTCCACAATAAAGGTTTTTGTGAAGTCTAGAGTGGTCAAGAGAGGAGCTTTGCACATCACCTCTTTAAGTTGTTCAAAAGCTTTAGTTGCCTCTGGAGTCCATGAAAATGCATCCTTATTAGTTAGTGTCGTTAAAGGTGTTGTTATTCTTCCATAGTGTCAAACAAACTTGCGGTAGTAACCTGTCAAACCCAAAAATCCTCCAAGATTTTTCAATGTTTTGGGAATCGGCTAGTCCATTATGGCCTTAATCTTGTTATGGTCTACCTTTACACCTTCATGATATACAATATGACCCAAATACTCTACCTCCTTCACTCCAAAGAAACATTTGGATGGTTTGGCATATAGTTGTTTCTCCTTTAGTAGTTGTAGAACCTTGTCAACATGTGGAAGGTCAAAATGGAATTCATCAACCCTTGGAATGTGGAACGTGCATTTGTAAGGCCAAAAGCCATGACCAAAAATTCATAATGGCCTTCATGAGTTCAAAATGTTGTTTTTAGGATATCTTCTTCCTTCATTCTAATATGATGATACCATGAACGAAGATCCAACTTTATGAAATGGATTTCTCCATGTAGTTCATCTAACAATTCATCAATGACAGGAATGGGAAACTTATCTTTAATAGTGATCTTGTTGAGCTCTCTATAATATGGACACATACACCACGAGCCATTTTTCTTGAATACCATTACCACCGGTGCAGAGTCAGAGCTTTGTCTAGGTCGAATAATGCCAACCTCTAACATTTCTTCAACCATGCACTCAATTTCACTCTTCTGGACATAAGGGTATCTGTATGGCCTGATGTTAGGAGAAACACTCCCATGAACTAGGTGAATATCATGATCATGATTTTGAGTGGGTGGAAGACCTTTGGAAATATCTTCAAATACTTTGGAATGTTTATCAATGATCCCTTGGAGATCTAGCGRAATAGATGGCTTAGATGTTTGAAAATCTAGTGAACATAGTTGTGCAATAACACCTTGATGCCCCTTTTTCAATAATTTTKTCATGCCATTAGAGCTTGTCACCTTACCGGGTTTCCCTGTGATACCTCTTAACTCAATTTTTTTTCCTTCCAATGAAAATTTCATGAAAAGTTCTTGAAAATTAAAAGCCATTGTTCCTAATGATTGTAACCATTGGATTCCTAGTAAAACATTTGCACCACCCATGGGTATAGAAATCATTGGACTATTCATTACATATTCCCCCATAGTAAGATTGATCTTATTTCATTTTCCTAAGCAATTGATAGTTCCTCCATCTGCAATTATTACTTGAAACTCTGGTGCTGGATACACAAAGAAATTGAGAGCTTTGGCTAACTTATAGTAAATGAAATTATGAGTACTACCATAATCAATTAGGACTATTACCTTTTTCTTTTTGATATATGATTCGATCTTCAGGGTTTGAGGAGTGCTCATTCCAGCGAATGCATTACAAAATATCGTGGGAGTCAACTCTTTAGATGAAATTGCTTCTATGTTTTCATCTTGAGATGGTTCTTGTTCTTATTGTTCTTCTTCTTCCTCTTCACAATCTATGTAGAATAATTTCTTCTCACCACACTTATGTCCCTTACTGTACTTGCTGTCACAATTAA
>SNQJ01S0018149.1:91673-104598 GCA_010110895.2 Picea sitchensis | reverse complement strand
TCAAAATATAGCATAGCCACTAGGAATACACTGAGGATCTATGCGAGAAAATTCAAATTAAGATGACATAGCCACGAGACATACACAGTGGATCTATGTGTTGCATATTATACATATTCCATTGCAACCTGGACAAAGAGATGATATCCAGGGTCTTCAATCTCGTCGCCCAAAAGTACGAATCTAACCATGTGATTACATGTGTTGAAGTCGAACATGGTAGAAACCACTTGATTACCGGTCATTGATGAAACCGTTAACAAGTACGAGGGAAATCACCATTGATGTCAATGACTCCCAAGGTACTCTAGTACAATCCCTCGAATGTGAATGAATGAGTTGAGGTCGAACATCTGATGGAATATTTCGATCAGGGGTCAATGATGTAAAACCATTGTCGAAAGCGAGGAAACCTGCCATTGAGGCATGCAAGTTCCAAGGTACCAAAGAATTTCTAAGTCTTGTTTCTGGATAATGAGTTGAAGTCGATGGAACAAAAATCGTCACAGGAGGGCCTTGATGTATCCCCCATCAATGACACGAAATGAGTAACAGATTTTGAAGGTGAAACAAAGTATGATGTAAGTTGGACTGGACACAGGGAAGGATGACATGGAGAGAATGGACAACTATAGATGGCTGACTCAATAGAGGTTTCAGATGAACTTCTCTTGAACATATGAACGACACGACCAATGATTTGGCAACATTGACTCAGAGACGACATAGGGTATGACCTTGTAGCAAATTGAATGAGAGACAAATGGATTTCCCAAACCGAATTCCAATAATGAATAGGGGATGTCATGTTCAAGAGCGACACTTAATGCCAATTAATACGAAGATGATAACATATCCCTTTCCCAAATTTTCCCCCACCATTTCTGGCGAGTACCTCTTTATTTTTACGCAAGATTGAGGAGGATAACATATGCTTGTTAATATAAGCTTATCCTTCAGATAAGTCCTTTGGAGTATGTTTAACGAACCCTAAGAAGGAATGGTTCGGTCCGATTACGGGTCTGTCGATGTTTGTTTAACAAGTCCAAAGATAGAAAACTCGAAGGTTTTTTAGGATTATAGAGTCTGGAAAAACACTTAAAAGAGAACTCTCTCAGTTCCTTTTTCGTAAAATAGTCTAGTGAGACCGAAAAAGAGATAAATTATCGCCCACCAAACGCTTTCTTCAGATACTTTATCGAGCGTGAAAATAGCAAGGTCGGTCGGCTATCTTTTCATGTTTAGAGAGTCTGAAAAGAGCTTAAAGAGGACTCCAAGGGGGTTCCTTTTTCGTATAACCTTGTAGAGCCCTAAAAAGTGATAAAAGTATGCTCGATCACGTTCTCATGTTTTTTCGAGTGTGAGAACGGACAAAGACCCAGCTCGAGGTTTTATACAAAAACCATGAAAAACAATCAAAACATGCGATGAGGAAGAAAAAATATGTCCGCATCCCTGTACATGAACATCGAAGTCATTACGCCTGCAAAAGTTACACTCAAAAGGGCATTAGGGTTTAGGTTTTAATAAATAAATAATTATAAAAAATTCAATAACATGGTAAAAAGTCAATATAAAGAAATAAAAACTCATTTTACCATATCATTTTCACTTTTCCACTATTTGAGCCCAAAAAACCCCTCTTTTACCCTCGAAATTCGGCGTCAGATTGCGGGAGTTACGAGCATCCATTCGACGAGCCGGCAGCAACAGTGAGGTAGGCTCTTTATCCTCTACTTTTTCATGGTTTAATTTCTCATTTTCATTGGTAAAAAACCCATTTTTGAGTTGGTTTTGGGGGATATTATGGCGCTCAGCCATTCTCGCAGGTGAGCCCACAGCAGCCTGCGAGAACCTCGCACTGTGCCTAAAGGGCACCTGCGAGAATCATAAAGCATAAATTTTTTTTGGAGTTTTTCTCAATGAAAGAGAACCAATTCATGAATAGAGTTACTAATCTTCTTTTTGTGCTTCTTATGCAGGTAGTTGGCCATCAAAATGGTTCTGGAATGGCACAAAAGGGAGCACGAAGAAGATAATTCCATTGCCGGAAATCATCCACCCACTATTGCCGCTTTGAGAAACTGTGGTCTTTTGAAGTACTTTCGTATCCTGGGCATGAGGGCCCAAATCAGGTTATTAGAGTACCTTGTGCATATGTGGGATCCCGATCAACATGTATTTCATGTGGGGGTCTACACATTGTCCCTAGACATTGAGTACATTTA
Organism: Picea sitchensis; assembly: GCA_010110895.2. Lineage (NCBI taxonomy): Eukaryota > Viridiplantae > Streptophyta > Pinopsida > Pinales > Pinaceae > Picea > Picea sitchensis. Next base: position 102,370 of record SNQJ01S0018149.1, on the reverse strand, counting down.
CTTCTTGACAGGCCTGTCATGGTGTGGGGACTACGTGAGCCTGACTAGTAGCAGAGGTGGTGGGCTGCCCATGAGTGAGTACTGTCGCTTACACTGTGTTCCCGAGGCAGAGAGGAAGAAATGGAAAGTAGTTATTTGGGGAGTACGAGATCTAACCCTCCGTACTATCTTGTTCACCATTGCTCGAATGGTTGGGAGCTCCACTCCTTACATGGCACTCCAGAGTTACTTTCAGTATGCCATCGAGTGTACTGAACCTCGGGTTTTTAACTGGGTAGATGAAGTTCTTCGTAGCATGAAGAAGCAGTTGACCAAATGCAGACGAGGTGGCCTGAAGCAATTTGGGTACAGATCTTTGTTGGTGTCCTTCTTTCTCGAGAGGGTTCCGTTACTGAGGCTGCAGGTTGATTGGAATTTTTCAGCTCCCACAGATTTGAGAATGCTGAGATGGTGTCAGCTCATGGCCCGACACGTAGCAGGACCAATAATCAAGTATGATGATACCTTCTTCGACTGGTTGCGACCACAGATGCTGATGGTTGACGATTATGCTTATGTCGGGTTGGATTTCCTAGGAGATCCAGACTTAGTCCTGCCCGAGGGTGCTCAGTGGGGGGAACTTGGTAAGAAGCACACATTTTTTTCTTTTTAAATGTTTTTGTAAATTTTATCATATGCAATGTTTTTTTATATGTTCGTCCAAAGACTAAATACAAAATTCGTTTTTGATGACACAGATGTGGGACCTTATCGACCTCTTGGTACTTCTCCTATTCAGCAACGAGGAGAGGTAGTGCCAGTGCCACAATGGGACGTTGAGGATTATCAAGAAGTGGAACAAAACCTAGAGGGTTTGACAACAGATATTCCAGACATGCCTCTTGAAGAGGTTACACGACGTTATCAGCATCATACAGTAGGAGTGTCAGAGTCCATTGGTCGACTGCTCCGTAGGGTTTCCCAGATAGTCATGTGTTACCATGAATTTCATCCATGATGTCACTTTGTAGAAGCTATGAGCTTCAGATTTTGACATTTTGGTCCTCGGACATAACTTTTTTGTAAAAAAATCTTTTGATCGTTATATATACAGACGGCTTCTACTGGTTTATCTTGTGTTGTGTGAAAATTGATGTGATTGATTTATAAATGATCCAAATGTCTGTCTAATACATAGTTAGCCAATGCATCAGTTAATGTATTTAGACATCTAGGAATATGTTAATATTCAATATAATCAAAATAACGTTCCAAAAGGCGAATTCGCAAATATACCTGTAACAAAGTAGGACTTCGAATAGTATAGACATTACTTAACTGTAGTACTACAAGCTGTGAATCGAGTCGCACAACCAAATGACGAATTCCAAGCGAGATAGCATCAACCAATAATTCGATAACGACGCTATACTCCGCAATATTGTTGGTCGCATGACTGAGATACACACCTCGTAAGGAGACAAGTTCGTTTGTAGGGGCGTAAATTGCCCATGCAGCAGAAGCAAGGTTCTGATTACTACGACTAGCGCCATCAATGAAGCCAATGTAGGGTAGCAAAGACTCCGACATCTGGAAATCAAACACAACATCGCATAAGGGTAGAGACTAGATAATGACAAAAGCAAGCTATAGTAACACACAAGAAGTATGATACAATAAAAATACAAGTACTCGTGTACAGGTGATTTTATGCATAGTACTTCTTCAAGTACAACCCATTCTTGGGTTCACTCAAAGGGATACCATCGTAATCTACTAACTCATAAGCCCCTTTTTCCAAAACTCGTCGAACGATATAAGGACCTCGCCACATGGCTTCAAATTTTCCAACTCCTAGCATATCTCGATCTTGTTCATAGAGGAGAACGAGATCTCCTTCGGAGAAAACGCGAGGCTTGACATGCTTGTCGTATTGGGCCTTGACACATTTTTTCTGAGCTTCTATGACTAGGGTAGCATCGCGTCGAGTTTCGTCTAATCGCATAAGATACAATAGATGTTCTTCCTCAACAGAAGTGTTTGGTAGGAGTTCAACAGCTAGTTTTAAAGAGGGTATCTCGCATCCAATCGGGAGAATGGCTTCCAAACCATAGACTAACCGGAAAGGTGTAAACCCAGTAGAGGACTTGACGGATGTCTAGTAAGCCCACAATGATGAAAACAACATTGTGTGCCAACTTGTTTTATGAATCCCTAGCATTCGTTGGAGCATAGTTATGAGAACTTTGTTAATTGCTTCGACTTGGCCATTGGCTTGTGGGTAATAGGGCATTGAATTTTCATGGCGAAGACCCAACTTTTTCAGTAAGTTCGGACATCATGAAGTTTCTAAAGTGGCTACCATGATCAGTGACGATAGCTTGGGGAACACCAAAGTGAGCTATGATGTGATTAAAAATGAATAATGTTGCGGTCTTTCTAGTATTGTCAAATGTCGACATCGCCTCGGCCCATTTCGTAAAGTAACCTATGGCTACAATGATGTATCCATGCCCCCCGGCCGAGTGAGGGTGACATGTCATGAAATCGATGCCCCATTTTGCAAAGGGACCAACGGAGACCACAGGGTGAAGAGGAGCGGGATGCGGCCGTATCTTTTGAGTATAGGTCTGGCAAGCATGGCATTTTTGAACGACGATTATGCAGTCGTTAAATAAAGAAGGCCAAAAATACCCTACGCGTAAGATCTTCTGGGCAGTAGCATACCCAAACATATGACCACCACAGGCTCCAGAATGGCAGTCATTCAGATCTCTCTCGGCCTCGTTGAATGTGAGGCAACGTTGAAAAATAGAGTCAATCCCCCGACAATAAAGAGTATCCCCGAGGATAATATATTGACGAGCTTGGTATCGTATTCGACGTCGGTCAGTACTCGATAAAGTTGGTTGGAAAGTCTGGGTTTGGAGATATATAATGATATCACCATACCAAATATCGTCAGTGTTGATGAGGAAAAGGGATTCATCAGGTAATGAATCAGCTGCTACAGTTTCTGTTTCAGAATAGGGAAAGTCGCATATCAACTCGACAAACACTAAGGACTTCTTAGACTTGGCGCGTTCGAATTCCAAATCAAACTCCTAGAGTATCACAATCCATTTGGAGTATTTTCCCCCTAGCAATTGACATGTGAGAATGTGTTGCATAGGGTTGCAGTTAGAAATCATTGTAGTCTTGCGTGAGAGGATATAGTGTCAGAAGCGTTGGACGGCTTGAACGAGAGATTAGGCCAATTTTTCGACATGTAAATACTTGATTTCAGTAGGCATGAGACTTCGACTCAAGTAGTGAATCACATGTTCGTCGTTAGCATCATCTTCTTGGACGAGAACCATACCAATGGTGTAATCCAAGGAAACAAGGTAAAGGAAATAATCACGACTGTAATCGGGGGGAAAGAGAAGCGGAGCACGTGTTAGGGACAATTTCAAAGCTTTGAAAGCATTGTTGGCGATGGCATCCCATACGAACTCTGAACCCTTTTTTAATAACCGCGTAAATCCATGAGTTATCTCGGCATAATTTGGGATAAAACGACGAAGAAAGTTTGCTTTCCCCTACAAACTTTGTAACTAGTGAAGTGTAGAAGGAGGAGGGAGATTAAGGATTGCCTCAACCTTCAAAGGATCCACTCTGATCCCTTGACGTGAAATGATAAAACCTAGAAGGCAGCCGGATTCCACGCAGAAAACGCACTTATGAGGATTCAAACGTATACGGTAGAACTGACAGCGGACGAAAATGGCTCGGAGGTGGGTTGGGTGATCGACTTGGCGCATTGAGTGAACAGGTAAATCGTCCAAATATGGTTGAATGATGTGCTTGATATCATGAAAAGCATAAGACATAGCATGTTGAAAAGTGGCACCAGCGTTCTTGAGACCAAAAGGGAGTTTCTGATAGGCAAAAGTACCCCAAGGACAAATAAAAGCAGTCTCATCTTGATCCTCGGGAATAATGTTGATTTGATTATACCCGGAGAAACCATCCATGAGAGAGAAGATTTCACTTCCGGCGCAATCGTCGACAATCTGATCAACAAATGGGGTAGGAAAGTTGTCTTTGGGACAAGCTTTGTTGATATCCCTATAATCAATGCATACACGAATTGTGCCTTGTTTCTTGTCGATCGGTACAAGATTGGATACCCAATCAGTGAGGGCCACCGGGTAAATAAAGCCAGCTTTAAGAAGTTTCTCAACCTCGAGCTTGATAGCAGCCGCTTTACGTGGGTGAACGGGACAAAGGCGTTGCCGGACGGGTTTAGCGTCGGGGTATGTCTTGATTTCATGTATCACAATGTCGGGGTCAATACCTGGCATTTCTTCATAACTTCAGGTGAAGATGTCACAAAACTCTTTGAAAAGGGATGTGTAGGTGACGATTTCGTCAGAAGAACACGAAGCTCTGATATGGACATTTTCAATGATTTCGGGTTTGACGGATATGTCGAGGGGAGTAGTGGGCGAGATATTACTTAAGTTCCCTTCAAAAAAAACATCGTGTGTGGACCCGGGAATGGTTAAGATGACGACAACGGTCGACGGGGTCAATATCCGTTGGTAGTTCTCAATGGTATGTTGCTCCAGAAAGAGGATGGAACGATGATGTCCATCATCCCAAGGGGTGTCCTCCATGACAGACATGATCATCTCATCAGTGGGAAAAATGACATGGAAAGGATCTGGAGATAACTCACCAAGAGAGGGGGTGGAAGGGGTTGCCGATTGAATGGCCTGATAGGCAGATTCAACCGGACTTAACGACATTTCGTCGCCATAACGAAGATATTCTCCAGGGTCAGGTACTATCCAGGGGTTGTGAGACGCAGGAAGTTTGTGAATCGAGGTAGAGATCATGTTGATTGAAGCAATAGACGAGCGTGGAACATCGGGCGGTGGAATGGGGAAAGTACCCATTAACGAAGAGTCTTTGATAAGGCCTACACTGATGTTCTCATAACCCGGTGGGGTTTTAGCAATGAACGGTACATTGCCAGTACGGGAATCGAAATTAAAGAAGGCTAATTGGTCGGCAATGACTACCTTCCCTTGATGTGGTAAATGTACCATGCGAAAAAGGGTCGACACAACTGCACGCATGGAATCGATCCAGCTGCGGCCAAGCAGAAGATTGTAATCAAGGGGAGGGTCGAAGACTTCCACTTTGACTTAGACCGTTTTTCTTTCTAATGTGATGGGAAACGAAGGAAGGACACCGTAGGGCTTAAAATCGGAGCCATTGAAGGCTTTTAAAGTATTCTGGGATTCATCCAAAGGAGGAGAGCCAATGGATTTCAAGCAAGTAAGAGACATGACACACATCGAGGCACCCTCGTCGATAACGGTTCGACAAATGTTCTTGTCAGAGACAATCACTTGGATCTGGAACGCGAGTTGAGGGGGTAACCTTGGAATGTGATCTTCCAAGTCAAAAATTATTAAATTCATATCCGTCAGGTCGATTCCACCAATAGCTTTTAACAGTGCCTTCCGTTGTGTGGGACAACTTTGAAGGACTTTGAGGGCTGACATTGCAGAAGTTGCTTGTGCCAGATCTTCAACAATGCTATAGTTCTGGGCAGCACGAGCATGAGGATTGAAAGACGATTTCCGAACGATGCCCTTTGGGGGGGGTCAAAGAACTGTGTTGAGGCTCGGTCGTTCTAGATGAAGAGGACCTTTGGTAGGTGGAATCGCAGGAGAGGGATGTACCGAGGAAGGAGGTAGATCATCAACCTTTTGTTTAGAGGGAGAATAATCTTTGGCTCGAGTGGTGAGTGCAATGTCATTTTTCTTGGAATCGCCAGTACACATCAAGACATAATATGTAGTAGAAGATGAGGGTTGGTCATGAATGACCAACTGAGCCTGTTGTTGAGACGGGAAGGGTTGGGACAAAACGGTTGGAGAAGGTGGTTTTGGAGCTCCTTGAAGGAACTTAGTGACCTCGACGCGTCATGGACAATCCTTCGTGTAATGATTATCACCATAGATAAGACAAGGGTATTGAGGTTTGCGCTTATCCTGATCGTCAACAGGGGTAGTTTTGGTTCGCTCTGCTTGAGAAGTATTTTTGTCCTCCTTATTCTTACCCCTTCCCTTTTTGGATTTGTTTTTACCAGCTGGGGTAGATTGAACTGCATTTACCTCAGAAGTCTTGTCAGTGGGAGGGGCAGGAGATGAAGCATTTTGAACATTAGAAGAAGCAGGTTTGGGGGTTGTGCTTGAGGTGGAATGTGGTTGGGCTTGGAAAGTACCAATCACACCGTCGGCTACATGCGAAGCAGCCAGAGTAGTGGAAGTGATGGAAGTGGAAGGACGAGGTAAGTCAGGTAGTAAATCGTAAACGGTACCCGTTTGCGAAAAAACGAGATCAAGATATTGAGCACGACTTATGGCCTGCTCTTCCGTGACTACTCCACCCATGGCAATGTCACAACCAATGTCATTCACAAATTATTTTGTGAACCATTCTGCCAGCAACTGATCAGGGAGCTCGAGTTTGATGAGACGTTGTCTCCATCGCCACTCATGAATGTGATCAGATATATGAGTGGTTTTGTTCTGTTTGAAAGAACTCAAAATTTCAGTCCCCGTTTCATAACGAATTGGTAACCGGTAGTGTGTGAGGAAAGCCATAGCTAAGGTGTTGAAGTCAGCGAAAAAATCTCGAGGTAGTTCTATATACCACTTCGCAGCAGAACCTGTGAGGGTTCGTTGAAAAAGACATAAACGAATAGAGTCATCCATCAACGAGTTGGATGAACACCAAAGGTGAAAAGTCATGACGTGATTGTTTGGGTCCTCTCCCGCCTTGCCTTCAAATTTAGGGATATCCGATGGTAGTTTGGCGGGTATAACAAGCCATCGGGGAGAGTGACGAATTGGATCATTTAAAATCCTTGACAATTCCAAAAGATCCAAAGTGGCCAAAAAGGGTAACTGTCGATTCACCTGCGGGTACTGGTGGATTTGGGGAGGAAGACCAGTAGGCAAACCAGTATGACCATAAGCAGTCTGCATATAATGTGAAGACCCAGGGAAATTCGGTGGTGGTTGAAGAGGATAGTAGCTCATGGGATTGTACCCTGGAACAGGGACGTGAGTTAGAGCAGTCAAGCCCCAAATAGGATTGAATGAACCCGGATATGGTTGGCCCATACTAGGGGGTATAACGGATGCAGCTAGAAACTGTTGCCCCCCAGTCGATTGAGGAGGATGTTGTATCAACTGATTCCAATACTGGGCCAAGGACAGAGGTATATTTTGTCCATAAGGTGGGGTCGGTCCTCCGATCGAAGGTGGTGTTCCAATTGGGGGTAGTGTTCCAATTGGGGGTTGTGTTCAGATTGGGATTTGCATTCCAATAGGAATTTTCCCACTAAGAGGGGGTTGATTCATGCCACCTTGGTGAAATTGTCCACCGACGAGAATTTGGTAATTTGGTGTGAATGACGGAATAGTGCCACTAGGATTAAGACTGCCAGTAGAAGACAAGGAAAGTCCTCCAAAAGGAAACTGAGGGAGTGTCGAAATAAAACCAGGAAGAGAGTGCCCAGAAGAAGAAGGACCACTAGGAGAGCCGGATGGGGTTTGCGCAGGAGTGAGAAGGGAAGTATTCAACGCACGGTATCCGGGTGGTAGTGTCGGAATGACGTTGGGCGTACGTGGTGTGCTGATGGGAGCGAGACTTACCACAGTAAACCCGGTTTGAACACTCGTAGTATCTATGTGATGGGCCATTTCGATAGGGACGGTAAAGCGATAGGTGGTAGTAAATGGTACTGTCTCTGGACTAGAGATTTCAGAAATCACAGGTGGGGTGATTTCGGAAATCACAGGTCAGCCTGGACCAAAAAGGTCCCGTCGAAAAACACCCATAGACCAAAAAGGATCTTGGCCTTCTATACCCGGAAAGGGTCCAACTGGTGATCCAGAAGATGTAACAACTAAGTCTCCGGAAGAATTCAATCGCATAAAAGGTCACTCAAAATCAGGGTGAATTCAAAAGTCCTCTCGAGTATTAGTGATTCGGAAACGTTCTAGAGAGTCAATTCGTTCCACTTGTGGCGTGGTAATGTATTGAACTTCACTGATTTGAGGAGAGCCCTCAGGTGAACTTGTAGGAAAGGGTTGAGAACCGTCCAGATGCTCTGGAGATAAACCCTGCATTCTACGTGAACGACGTGGAGGAGCTATTGTAAACGAGTGACAAACTTCACGAAGAAAATTGGATGGTCAACTTTGGTAAACAAACAACACGTGCTAGTAAACAAAATCTAGGAAGCAACACCAAGAAAACAAGACCTTCTAATTCCGAAGCCACTAGTTGGTGATGAAATCCAACGTCGCAACAACGAGACGAGAAGGGGCTGGGCTAGAGTGGAAAAGTTACGCTGACGGCCTGCTTAACAGACTTACACCCTGGTGCAAGCTCCCACACATAATCGTGGGTATACCCTCCAAGGAGCCCGATTGAGTTTGGTCAACGTCGATTCCAGGTACCGTGAAGACTTTCCCCTTCACAGTCACCTTGTGTAAGACCCTAGAAAGATAGGCCGCTAAGGTTACCACTAACAACAATAGGGCCTGGGGGAACAGTCGACAGTCCGATCCACATGCAAGGGCAGGGTATCTAGCCCAAAATCAACTCAAAAGGCTTCCACTCATCCTTGTGGGTATACCTCCGAGTGACCCCCATAATACGTGCAATCTCTACACTGATATCAACAAAGCAGGGTGAGTAACTCTGTCAATATCAATGCGACCTTGTGCTTGATCCTTGTGTGAGAAGGGCTTCCCAGAACAAGATGTTGTAAATGGAATTTGACACTCCTTAACACAAGATGCTATTGTGTGTTTTGTGCTTTGGAGAGTGTATCTCTCTACCTATTCCAAAGCGCTAGTCTAGCTAAATGTTGGTGTAATAGAGCCCTAGAAAAGAGTTACTAAGTAAATTTTATGATTGCGCAATGTTATTAGGGGCTGTTGTTACTCAAAGGAAGTGGAGATGAAACTGATGTTGTATAAGACTCTGACCCAACGATGCATGGATAAGAATGAAATATAGCAATTTTTGTTCAATGAATCCTATGTACGAGAGGGAAAGAGAAGTTTTTCGGATCAAACTTGAACTACAATACACAATTTCCTTTCAAATGCAATTGCAACAAATCACGGAAAAAATAACAATTCTCTATTGTTTTGTTTTTTCAATAATTGCAACAATTGATTTTCAATACTTTCGAAGACGAAAATGTTGTTTGAAAGAAAAACGTTTGTTCACTTTTCAAAAAGGACCTACACCATGAGAGTACAGAAAATCAAAAACCAATGAACAAGTAATAGATAACAACCCAAACCACTCTTTCAATGCAAACAAAAATAACAAGCAAACCAAACTAGTCTTTTCAATTGCATAAGAAGAATGATCGTTCAACTAATGAGCAAATGATAAAGACAAGGAAGCTCAACTTTCAACTGATCGTCGGTTCTTAACAAAACAAGCACACTCAGATTCCAAAAGCAGAGAGTATATCTTTGCAGAGAGATGTCAAGAAGCGAAAGTTAAGACAAAATGGACAGGAAGAGTCTTGATTTCCTAAGACTGTTCGTGCACAAGATCGAAGACAAGAAAACATCAACCAATGGTCCAAAACACTCTTGTTAGGCACTTATACTGATCTAGGGAGTTGATCATGCAAAAGTCTGAAAGACAAAATTTTGAAAAAGTGGGTTCGCAGGCTGAGAGTATTACACAGTGCGAGAATAGGTCATTCTCGCAGGTGAGCTTTGAGTAGAGTGCGAGAATCTCGCACTGAACCTAAAAACAGACTGCGAACTCAATAGATTCTCGCAGGTGACTGTGGAGTGCAGTGTGAGAATGTCTGAAACTAATCAAATTTTTGGAAAAAGACACAAAATTTGAAGAGGCCTCTAGACCCAGAGGATCTATCAGGGTATCCTGAAGACTCAGAGATTGATATGAATGGAGAAAAGTAAGGCAAGAGAAAATGTCCAAGGAAAAATACCAAAAACCACAAAGAAAACGGGCTATTCCCCAGTGGAGTCACCAATTTTTTTATTGGTCTAATCGGTAGGTGCGGACACTAACAGATCTCCCTAGATCCACCTGGATCTAGAACAAAACAGGACAGGACATGACTCTTTCCCTAAGTTTTGATCATTGAATTAGCTAGTAGGGAGGAACAAGTAACATACCTTTGTATCGCTTCCTAGGGTCTCTGTTGCTCCCGCTTCGCTCCGGTGCTCTCGTGAGGTTAAGACCAAGATGACACAAACCAACCAAAGTGAAGATAGAAAAATATATTCAACTATCAACTTATGTGTATGATCAAGGAATTACACAATAAAGTGAGAATAGCTTTACGCGAAAGGGACATGTCATTGTATCATATTAATGGAAAGTAGAAGATTACAACCTGATCGCCTTGATGTCACAAGATTCCTTTTGGTGGCTCTTGGCTCCAACACACACACTTTCTCAATCCTTGTATGAAGAAGATCAAATCCTCTTGATAGACTTGCCAGAGTCTCCAAGCTCCTGTTCAAGCTAGGTCCTTCACACAATTCTTTCACCAATTCTCCAATGAATCTTGCTTAACCTTTTCCATGAGAATTCCATCAATATATAGGAGAGAATGAGATGGTTACTTGGATAAGAATGATCCC
>SNQJ01S0018149.1:78441-89421 GCA_010110895.2 Picea sitchensis | reverse complement strand
GGAAGGGCTTGAAAATGGAATTCATCAACCCTTGGAATGTGGAAGGTGCATTTGTAAGGCCAAAAGGCATGACCAAAAAATCATAATGGCCTTCATGAGTTTGGAATGTTGTTTTTGGGATATCTTCTTCCTTCATTCTAATATGATGATACCATGAACAAAGATCCAACTTTGTGAAATGGATTTCTCCATGTAGTTCATCTAACAATTCATCAATGACGAGAATGGAAAACTTATCTTTAATGGTGATCTTGTTGAGCTCTCTATAATATGGACACATACGCCACGAGCCATCTTTCTTGAATACCATTACCACCGGTGCAAAGTAAGAACTTTGTCTAGGTCGAATAATGCCAGCCTCTAACATTTCTTCAACCATGCGCTCAATTTCACTCTTCTGGGCATAAGGGTATCTGTATAGCCTGATGTTAGGAGAAACACTCCTAGGAATTAGGTGAATATCATGATCATGATTTCGATTGGGTGGAAGACCTTTGGGAATATATTCAAATACTTTGGAATGCTTATCAATGATCCCTTGGAGATCTAGCAGAATAGATGGCTTAGATGTTTGAACATCTAGTAAGCATAGTTGTGCAATAACACCTTGATGCCCCTTTTTCAATAATTTTGTCATGCCATTAGATTTTGTCACCTTACCGGGTTTCCTTGTGATACCTCTTAACTCAATTTATTTTCCTTCCAACGAAAATTTCATGAAAAGTTCTTGAAAGTTAAAAGCCATTGTTCCTAATGATTGTAACCATTGGATTCCTAGTACAAAATCAACACCATTGATGGGTATAGCAATCATTGGACTATTCATTACATATTCCCCCATAGTAAGATTGATCTTATTGCATTTTCCTGAGCAATTGATAGTTCCTCCATCTGCAATTATTACTTGAAACTCTGGTGCTAGATACACAAAGAAATTGAGAGCTTTCGCTAATTTATAGTAAATGAAATTATGAGCACTACCATAATCAATTAGGACTATTACCTTTTTCTTTTTGATATATCATTTGATCTTTAGGGTTTGAGGAGTGCTAATTCCAGCCAATGCATTACAGGATATCATGGGAGTCAACTCTTCAGATGAAATTGCTTCTACATTTTCATCTTGAGATGGTTCTTGTTCTTGTTATTGTTCTTCTTCCTCTTCACAATCTATGTAGTATAATTTCTTCTCACCACACTTATGTCCCTTACTGTAATTGCTGTCACAATTAAAGCATAAACCTTTTTCTTTTCTTTCCTTCAATTGTTGAGGTGTCAACGTTGTAGGTTGATGTGTTTTAGAAGAAGGAGCATTATTCTCTCTATAGATGTTAGGATTGGTCCTTATAGTAGCCATAGCTATATTTTTACTTTCAACATTTCTTGCCACCCTAAATGCATTCTCCAAATATTTGTGTTCCCAAAGGTGAACCTCATGTTGAATTTTATCTTTTAAAGTTCCTATCAAGACATCAATCAAGTGCTCATCTGGAATATCTGTTACCTTTATATTCAATCTTTGGAAGTTCTCAATGTGCTCTGTAACTGAACCCTTTTGCTTGAGATTTATCAATTGGCTAAAGAAGGTATTGCTCCTCGTATCCTCATAGTGTGCTATCATTTCTTGCGTGAAAACTATCTAAGTGACGACTGATTTGCAAGAACAAATCCATCGATACCATAGAAATTGATTTGGTTCTGAATATAAAGAAGCAATTCATACCTTTTATGTCTATGGAACATTATGTAGATCAAAGAATTGCTCCATCTGAAGTATCCATGTGATAGGGTCCTTGCCATAAAACTTCCTCATATCGATCTTAGGAACGTGGTTGGTATTCAACCCAAATTTGGAGTTTCTCCAATCTTGATTCACCTTCCTTGCGTCCTCATCATGAATTTCATGGGATACATTTTCACTTTCAGGTGTCCTCTCTATTACGAAATTTTTCAATCCTTCCATGATCTCCTCTTTTAAACCATCCATCTTTGCCTCCAACTTAGCTTCCATCTCTTGTAGTTCATCTTTTTCTACTGTCTTCTTTTGTAAATCATTTATGTCCCTACGCATTTCTTCACCTTCATCAAGAGTCCAAGTAGGATTGTCTGGAGGCTTATTTGGTGTATAAGTTCCCTTTTTCGGTGGCATGTTGGCCAAGTATCACTTTAAACCTTGATTTTGAGGTGGTTCTGCTAGACAATATTCATTTTATTATATCTCCAAAATTTGGTCCCTTCTGAGTATGAATTTTTCTTTTTTGTAGGTCCCTGATATTGCTTCTCTGTAATGCCATAGGTCTGATCAAAATTGGATGTGCCAAGTGGAATTTATGGTAACTTCACCACAACTTGCTGTTTTTTTCCTTTCCAGGAGATCTCACTTGTATAGCATGCCCCACACAAAATAAGTGATATAAATTCTAAAACATGTACCAGAACTATTAAGGTCTGTCCACTATCCAATGCAACTGGTCTCACTTAATTTGGATACTCTAGGAAGAAGTTATGATTGTTTTACCCGGAACACTTGTTTGAGACTATTCAGATACCCTATCTTTTATAGGGTGTATCTACAAATGTGAGATGACACATAAGATGAAATTTTTACCACGGATACCTTACTAATTTTTGTGAATAGCCTCCGGATTTTAGGGTCTGGAACATTACAGAAAAAAATTTATAGCGAAAATTCAGCAATGACTCAATTCAGGATGATTCCAAAACCCTGTCTTAGAAAGGTTGTATCTCCAAAAGTATAAGGCCTCAGGAGCTGAAATTTTAACCCAACGTACCTTGATTCGTCTACTAAATAAGCTCCAAGCCGTTCCTTCTGAATCGTTGTAGAAAAAACATTAGAGCGAAAATTCCAAGGTGTCTCAAATCTAGCAGTGAAACCCCAAGACCTTGAGCTCTGATACCATATGTTAGGAACCAAATATCAATATAGCATAGAAAAACCTCAGAATAAGTACTCAACGCCTTGAAAAAGAGATAAATTCAGATAATAAGCCTCTTCGAGGGGGAAACCTCCTTATGCCCACATAAATATTCAATTACAAGATGATTCCAAATGAAAATGTCTCATTGGTATATATAGGAGACTAGAAGGAATAATTACAACTAATGGACTAAATCCGACATAAATAAAATAATATTACTAATGTAATATGCCCCAATTAAGAGGTAATGAGCCACTATTTAGGGCTTAACAAAACTAGACCCCACAACCAATGTAAAATAGAGAATAAAAAGAGGAGATATTTTGAAGTTTTAGCAACTATTATGAGATTCTAAATATGACCTATTCAACGATAAAAAAAATTCTTATTTATCATGCATTTCTTATTGTTCACATACACACATTTAGGTAACTATAACACATACACTTCACTTCGTGGACACTAGAATCATTACTCCATTAACAACACTATGCTAAACATATATGCAATAATGATCCATTCATATTCTAATGTAACATTAAAGTAGGTTTACCATGTTCCTATAAGTGAATGTAGAGAAATTGTCATACTAAAACAAAGAGCCACTAATGAAGATGTAAAACATATTGTAAATGAAATCAACGTTGTATATGATAACACAAGGAATAGTTACCCCAAGGGCCAATCACTTGATATATGAATTTCCCTCTATTGTAATCAACAATTTAAAAAGGATGCTTGAGTGCTCTTTGTACTAGTCCTATTTTATGTTCATTGGTTTACATGTTTCATGTTGATCACTTACATTTTAATACATTAGTATTTTATTTTCATGATGAGATGTTTTGGTTGACCACTTACATTTTAATATGTTAAAATCTCATTTTTATGATGAGATGTTTTGGGTGGTAAATCTCCAAATATATTCTTAATATGCATCCCTCAACAAAGCAATTAAAGGTATATGATTTGAGATATTCAACATCCAATGTAAGATTTGAAAAGTATATATACAAACATATAGAACATTAATTACTTTCTTATAGAGTGCATAACATTTACCTTTTACATTTTCCTTTTGATATGATCCAAAAGAAAAATATATTGTTCATAACCCCATATATGCCCCCTTTGGGTCATATCAAATTGCACCTAAATAAAGTAAAAAAATAGTACAATGTAAAGTGTCTTCAAATGGAAAAGTATATATATCAACATATACAATATTAATTGATTTACTATGTATACTAACTTTATTTAATGTTCACTTGTTTGGATCATTTGATATTGGGGCTCACATTTTAAAACATTATATCTTATTTTTATTATGAAATGTTTTGAATAGTAATATTGGAAATAATTTTTCAATATACAACTTACAAAGCAATTAATGTTATATGAATTAGAATATGTATAATTAATATTTTTTTTTTCTTTTTTGTTTTTTTTTAATATTTATGGATGAGACCTCTTTGTTTGTGGTACAAAAGACTCCCTATATGCAATTATTTGACTATTTAAATCTACAAAACTATAAATACAAATACCTTCAAATTTACAATACCCTGATTTGGATATGAAATAACTTCAAATTTACCATATAAAGTACTTTCAAATCTACAAATCTAAATTTGTAGATACCAACATATACAACATGGATTACTTTATTGAAAAAACATAATATTTACATACTAAAATTAAAAACACACAAAAAAAATTATACAATGTAAGGTGCCTTCAAATCGAAGAATACAGATATTAGCGTTAATTAATTTAATGCACAGTGCATGTTTGTGTTCAAAAATTGAAAATACACCTACTAAAAATAGAAAAATGTTATATCGACATTAAAGCACAACCACGAGTGTGACATTCAAGGGAGACAGGATGGTTCAGAACTGATCCAATCCTCCGCCCATAACAGGTAACAGCTTTTTGCAGTGCATGTTTATCTTCAGAAATTGAAAATACACCTACCAAAAATAGAAAAATGTTATATCGATATTAAAGCACAACCACGAGTGTGACATTCGAGAGAGACAGGATGGTTCAGAACTGATCCAATCCTCCGCCCATAACAGGTAACAGCTTTTTGCAGTATCGATACACCTACCAAAAATAAATTAGTGTATCGATACACAATCGCGACTGGATGGTTCCGAACTGGTTCAATGCCTATAAAAGGAAAGGCTAACAGTTTTTTTGCAGTACAGATATATCTTAAAAAGTTGAAAGTACACAAACAAAAAAAAAATGAGTTATTGTATCGATATTAATGCTCAACGAAAAGTGTTACATTCGTGAGCGGATGGTTCAACATTCGTTCAATCCTCCGCCTATAAAAAGGTAAGAGCTTTTTGCAATTTTTTCAAAGATAAATCTCTGCCTTTAACTTGCTTGGAGGCCGAAGCCATCACAGTATATTGAGAAAACTCTCGAAATCTTAAAAGAAAGCAAGGTATGAGGTCTGCCCACTCTTCACTGGAATTATTTCCCTTCTCGTATCTATGTATTCGTCCATAGAACTTAAATTGCAATGTATGTGGCGCCATTTATATGAATGACGGCTAGTTCCACTATTGAATTCTCCACTAGGAATACGTAGCACGTTACAAGTGGAAATATATTTTATTACTAACTGATTCTGTTTGTAATCATGTGTGAAGAAGAGTAGTCATGGAATTAGCAAGGAGCAAAGTGGATGAACCAGTTTTAATTTGTGGATCGGACATTAAAGTTGGGGAGGTCGTCAAACTTGTTCCTTCGAAACTGTATCTCTCCAACCTTGATATTGCCATGGTTTTCCCAATGGAGCTCATATGTTTCTTTCCCCCACAAACCCTCCACGAAGGATGTTGTGGATAAAATGAAGGAACGGGTTTCTCGGTATGTGTACTAGCACTTGATCAAATCCTCGATCAAAGGTAGTCCTTCAATCATGTCCGAGATCAGTGTGGGGCATCATTGATCACAATGTGAAGTCTTCATGCTTTAAAGCCATGGGGTAGTTATGTTAAATACCCATGGGGTAGTTATCCTTTTTATGATAGAGAGAAGCTAAGTGCATTCCACATCTTTGAAGCAGTGATATATGCATGAGATGTATCGAATCACCTGTAGTGATATATGTGAAACTTTTCCATATTCATCTGTTTACGCCATGGAGGTTGCAAAGTTCAAATCCCCGGATGGATATATTAAGAGCTAGGAGGTTTATCTCTTAGGTTATCTGATTTCTTTGGGTGCTTGAAAGATAGAAATTTATGTGGATTTAGGTTAATAATCTGGATTCTTAAATTGCATATCAAGACGCACAGGTCTAAATGGGTTTGGGTTAGTATGTTGTTCTGACTGTTAAGCCTTCTTTTACAAAGTACTGGTGCGTGCAGGTTACTCGGTTTAAGTATGGAGGATTTTGTCTTGGACTGGTAACCTCTCACGGTCCCATGGACGGCCGATCTACTGCAGAATGTGTCATCAACTTTGCATCCATGGCGAGGGGAGAAGGCCTCCTCTTAGAACCCAATTTTGACAGAACCTCTTGGAAAGCTAGGATTCATCCGCATATCGATCACCAACATCGTCAGTTACTCGAACACCAAGTCAGTATGTCTGCATTCTCTGCATCAGGTACACAAGCTGATTCTCTTAAAAAGCTCCCGGAAATGAAATCCTACAGAGCATTTACGTTCTCTCCGGAGATGCTGCAACGCCTGAAACAAAAGGCAATGGAAGACAATACCATCAGCAGATGCTTTACATTCGATGTCTTGGTGGCCCATTTATGGCACGCCAGAACGAGGCAGTATTCCAGAACCCCACACAGACGTCCAGCGTGTCATTTGCAGTGGACATACGTTCTAAGGTAAATCCACCTCTACCGGAAGGATTTGTAGGAAACATGTATGCTTCTCGACTGTCATGGTGTTTGGTGTGCTTGCATGTCCTTGGCTTCTGCTGCGTGTGTGCTCTGCATGGTGTCTCGCTTGTCCTCTGCGGCCTGTGCGCATGCATCCACGCCTCGTTCATCCTCCCCCTGGAATTCTGGAGCAAGAACCGTCCATCTGGATGCGGGGGCGTTGATGCCCGATTCTAGAGAATGCAAGGAACAAAGCAGTGTCTAGAGCAGAGATTCAATTTTCTCTACATGTTGGTCCAAGTGTTGGTCCAAGTGTTCCAGCGGAAAACGGAGGTCATTGATGTCCTTGTAGACTACGAAGACCATGTCTTGGAGAATTGAGATTGAATCTCGAAGTGTCGGGCAGGAAGCACAGTCCCGCTGGAGCAGAACTTGGCTTTGAGATGCCTCCAATTAGAGTTCTTGTGTTTGCGTGTTGAATTCATCTAGGGAAGGCGTGTTGAGGGTGGTGGACTGGAGGGACATGCCAATGATGGCTGTGAGATTGAGGCCATGTTGGGGAGAGGTCCAGGGGTATAGCTGAGAGAATTCCCCTAAAGATAAAACCATTCAACTCGGCAAGTCCATGGCGAGGACAGAGGTGAAAGGCTGGATTGGTCTAGTGAGGACTAAGTGGAGCACGGAGGTGATTAGTGTAGAAATTTTAATACAAATTATGTATTGCATGGATTCTCCTAATCTAACAATTATATGCCATTGTTAAATACTGAATCGTTTCTACTAAAACTCTTGCAGAATTTAAAACACGATCGCCAATTGCAATATCAAGAAGAGAGATCAATCACACATAACACATATGTTTTATCGGGAAATCATAAAGGTAAAAACCCCACTATCATATATTATGTATATATCATGGATCATGAAACAATCTCATACAAAACTCTAATCCAAGAGCTCTCAGTACAATATACAATCGTCTCACTGTGTCATACAAAAATTGGCAAATGCATGTGCCAATTTACTGCCTCCAGAGAGCCTGCCTCCTCTGTGCAATCCCTGCTAATGGAAATCCCTGCAATGAATGAATCCCTCTTGCCTATGTTGCGCATTCCTCATGGGCACATCCAATGTGTGTGTGGTTGCATGAGTGCACCCACTAAAGTCACAACTGATAGTCAAACTGTCCCTTTCACCTATTATCTCAACTGCGTCTCCACTGGATCTGACATGCATGTGGTTAATAGTGGTAAATCTTCAGTTCCATGTGAGATCACTGATTGTGAATTAATTAATAATTAATTAACCGATCTCTCACTAATGTAAGTTCARTTACATCTAGTACAAYTRAGCTTAGCTAACATGAYTGAGTTAAACCACTTTACAACTCACATAACTACACATATAACTCTGTTGCAACTTCGAATCACTTAGTTACAACTAATTCGACTTGCATGTCCCACCAATCAACCTTTGAACTCGAATTTCTTATAGCTAACTGATTTGCCACTTCAGTTAACTATTTCCAAGTGCTCATTGAGAATAAATTAATATTTATTGTCCAACTATTATTAAGGGATAATAATAGTCGACATACATCTATAAATAGAATTCGCTCACCATCTATAAATATAATTTTCTCATCATCTAAAAATAGACTTCCACCTAAAAATAGCCTGAGGCTCCATCCTTGTGTAGGTGCATAATTTTCACTAGGATCCTCTTGTTGAATCTCAACACTCCCTCTCAACAAGAAAGGGATTATCCTTCACCCCAATCCTGTCTCTATGGTATTCGAATTTTCTCCTCGTGAGCACCTTCGTCAGAATGTCTGTATCTTGATCTTCCATAGGAATGTACTGAAGCAACATGATTTTTCGTTGCACACAATCTCTGATATGATGATAATGGATATCTATATGCTTAGATCTACCATGAAGCACATGATTAATCGAGAGTTTAATAGAACTCTCATTATCACAATGAATCATTGTCAGATCTAAATGAGAACCAAACAAACCAACCAAGATCTTTCTCATCCAGATAGCCTCACATGCAGATTGACTCTTTGCCATGTATTCTGCGTTCGTTGAACTGAGTGCCATGGATCTCTGCTTCCTGTTGTACCAAGAAACAACTCTAGATCTGATACTTAAGATCCCCCCTGATGTGCTCTTTTTGTCCGTTGGGTTGCCCGCCCAATCTGCATCTGTGAAGCCATGCAAATTCACCTCATCCATCTGTATGTACCATAAACCATACTCAGATGTTCCCCTCAGGTATCTCAGTACATGCTCACCCGCCTTCCAAAAGATCTTGGTAGGACTAACCATTGCTTGACTCAGCTGGTTAACCACATAGAAAATGTTTGATATCATGTTCAAAGATACATTAGTGAACCCACTAATTGTCGATAGAAAATAGCATCCACTACCTCTCCAGAAGTAGCATCCTCTTTCCTCCAATTTCCTGGAAGAAGAGTATCCATGGGTTTGCATCCCTCCATGTGAAACTCACCCAGTGTCTCCCTTGCATACTTTCCTTGAGACACACAAAGTTCACCATCTCACTGCCATATTTCCAATCCAAGAAAATAATGAAGGAGGCCTATATCCTTCATCTCGAACTCCTTTGCAAGGTCCTCCTTGCATGAGTGTATCAGTTGCTCATCACTAGTCAGTATTAAATCATCAACATAAAGAACAATGATTAAAAGTTTACCCTCCACCATTGCATCAACCCAAGTGGGATCCTGCAATGCTTCCTGAAAGGAAGATGGTTCAATGACAATACATTTTCTCATGAGAGCCATGTATGTAGTAAATCGATCAGGAGACTGTCTCTGTCACTTACAATAATCTTTGGGCTGCCATGTAGCTTTTGAACTGTCTCCATGAATGCGATCTAAACTGTACTAGATTTGAAGAGATGAGAGAGTGCACAAAAGTGTGTGTACTTGGTCAGTCTATTAACAATCACCATGATGACACTCTTTCCTTCAGAGTTCGGTAACCCTGTTATGAAATCCATGGAAACCTCATCCCAACACTGACTTGGGATGGCTAATGGTTGTAAAAGACCTTGGGTCCTAATTGTTTCCACCTTATTTTGTTTGCAAACAAAACGTTCTACCACAAACCTTTGAACATCAGTTTTAAGGCCATCCCCAAAAAAATCCTTCTTGACTCGATGGTAGGTTTTCAAAAATCCTGAGTGCCCTCCTATTGGAGAGGTGTGAAATTCCAATAGTACCTTTTGTTTGAGTTGGGAGTTTTTACATAAGTATAAACAATCTTTGTATCATAGTGAATCATTTTTCCAGGTAAATGTATCTAATGCACTGGAATTCTGTTGCAACCTTTGAACGAGAGTCCACACTTTTTCATCATTCTTCCATTCATCCCTTGCTTCTATTATCCAATCGGGTTGGATGATCGAGATACTACAAAGAAAGGCCTCAACATATTCATCATTTCTTGAGAGTGCATCTGCCACAACATTTTGCTTCCCCTTTTTACAGACTATTTCAAAATCATAACCCAATATCTTGGTTACCCATTTTTGTTGTTCTTCTGAAGATATTCTTTGTTCCAAGAAGTATTTAAGACTATCATGATCTGTTTTTACCTTGAAGTGCCTACCTATTAGGTAAGGACTCCATTTGTTCAATGCATGTAGTATTTCCATCATTTCCTTCTCATAAATGGGTTTATGTAAGTCCTTTCCCTTGAGTGGTTGACTTTCAAAAGATAGGGGCCTTCCTTCTTGCATTAGGACAACACCAATTCCATTTCCCAAGGCTTCACATTCCACAATAAAGGTTTTTGTGAAGTCTGGAGTGGTCAAGATAGGATCTTTGCACGTCACCTCTTTAAGTTGTTCAAAATCTTTAGTTGCCTCTAGAGTCCATGAAAATGCATCCTTCTTAGTTAGTGTCATTAAAGATGCTTCCATTCTTCCATAGTGTCTAACAAACTTGCGGTAGTAACCTGTCAAACCCAAAAATCCTCTAAGATTCTTCAATGTTTTGGGAATCGACCATGTTAGGATATTTGGACACTTAGGAGTTAGTTAAGATCTACTTGGTCTAATATGTCGTTAGGTAAAAGTGTGTTTCTTTAGTATGCATTAGTATGCATTTGTAGTTAGGAAATCCGACGGTCACGATATGTTCCCGACATA
>SNQJ01S0018149.1:58016-76971 GCA_010110895.2 Picea sitchensis | reverse complement strand
GATAGAGTTCTTCAATGTTGTTCTTATAAGTTAGGAGATTTAATTTACTATTTAAATCCATTAAGAAAATGTCAACTTTACTTTTTTCAAAGTGTAAATTCCTTTTACTATAATTCTCTTCAATACTTTAATAGTTTTTTTTTTAATGTATTTCTTTATTCATACTTTATTAATGTATGTATATTGTAATAATGTATTAATACTTTAATGTAATAATTTCATGTTTGTATTTATGTAATAATGAATTTTTAATGTATATTTATTGTATTAATGTTTTTGTACTTTAATTAATTATTGATTAATTAATACAATACATTATTAAGCTATTTATTAATTAACATGTTACATTAATACAATACATTATATATTAAAGTATTGATGCTTTAATTTATCCATTAAATTAAGATATTAATTAATTAACACATTAATTTATTTATTTTAATGCACTAGACAGGGATGTGAATACAAGGATTTCTGAAGATCTAGCAAGACAAGGCAGTGAATACATAGATTTCTGAAGATCTA
Organism: Picea sitchensis; assembly: GCA_010110895.2. Classification (NCBI taxonomy): domain Eukaryota; kingdom Viridiplantae; phylum Streptophyta; class Pinopsida; order Pinales; family Pinaceae; genus Picea; species Picea sitchensis. The sequence continues at coordinate 76,446 of SNQJ01S0018149.1, read as the reverse complement.
GCAATAAATAGTGTAAACAAAATATATTTATATCTCTCACATTTTATTCTTTGACTTTTGATACAGTATGACAAAGCATAATCACAGGTGTTAATGCACTAGACACATAGACATAATGCACTTGAAAGTCACTTCGGTTCTACATTAATGTATTAGGCACAAGTGTTAATGCACTGAAGTCACCTCATTTCCAATGTGGAAATGAAGGAAAATTTTAAGGTCAAGGATGAATTATTCATATAAACAACGTGTCGTACGAAATTTGATGAGATTCATAACCATTAGCTAGCAACATTTCTAGTCATATAAACTGCGTGTTCGTATTAAATTTGTGAGGATTCATAACCATGGGCAGAACTACAAGTATAATCTTAAATCACATTGTCATAGTCATAAATGAAAAATTTCTTAGACAAACTATTGGTGACGAATGTATTAACAATTCGGAAATATTTCGTTTTCAATTAAAAAAACTATAATTATGTTAGTACACTCCATTAATGAATGGCCATATTTATTTGGTTTTAAAATATGTAATAAAATCATCTATCTTCTTCAACTAAGCTAATATTGAAATGAAGCATGAACATATACATCATATCCCTATCACTTCTACCAAACATTCCAAAACACCTTACAAGCAACATAATTGAAATTTTGTTCAATTACATATTCTTTTTGAGAAGAACGTTCAACTAAGCTAGTATTGAAATGAAACATGAACCTATACATCATATCCCTGTGACTTCTACCAAACATTCTAAAACACCTTACAAGCCACATAATTGAAATTTTGTTCAATTACATATCTTTGAGAAGAACTTGTAATAATCATGAATGATTCAAATTTGCAAAGACCTATGTGAGGGAATTTACCTTCAGAGTGGGTTGAACTCAAAGTCTATAAAGTAACACTATGTACAAACTTATAAAGTAACACTGTGTACAAACGTTTTTTTGAATGATTATCATTTTGTTAACTTATTTGAAATTAAATTGTATGATTATGATTTTGTTAACTTATTTGAAAATAAATTGTATTTTATAGTTTGATTTTAATATATTTTTGACAATTGTATGCAAAGGTGAACCTCATAATTAAACCATGAAAATCCCAAAATCCCATGTGTTTTTTCTTGACGAAGCGTAATTCCATACCTATGTAATTGAAGCTCAAATATAATGATGAGGCCTCCTAACCAATTGCTTGAGATAGATTAGGTCATTGGTAATTACCTCTCTCTTTGCCCCCTCTCTTTGGTATTTTTTCCATTTAATGTCTAGTTCTCATGTAAGGTTTTTTCATTTAATGTCTAGTTCTCATGCAAGATCCCTTCTATTTATTTTCTTGGGTTATTCTTTGGCCCTGTTTCTTCCTTGGCGAGTTTTTTGGTTAGATAGTCTCTCTTCCCCTTGGATCAATCTCAAAACTAATGCTTGATTTGGTCTACTTGGGTTAGTTCGAAATATTTTCCTAAGAATCTAGATGACCTAATAACTGTTTTGGATGTGCAAAAGGTGATTGTTTTGGATGTACACAAGGGTTGACAAGATCAAAATTGATCTTCCCTTCATGGGCTCTCTATGTCATGCCATATATGGGTTTTAAAGATGGATATTTGTCTATGTCTCATAGATAGGAAGAACAAAGAGCCTACTTCCAGTGAAAAACAGTTAAATTGGCTCAAGACTCACTTGTTCTTGTGTTTAACCATAGATCAGTGGTTGTGAATGTTAACCTTTCCTCAAAAATTATTTTTCATACAAGGTTTTTTCCTATGTGACTATCCTTCATATAAATAGCCCCATTTATACCATTTAGGATATGTCGTTGCTTCCAAATCTCTTTAAAATTTTGCCAAATTTTCTCTAGGATTCTTTCTCACCTTGAGCCTACACTTGAACTAGCTTGATTATCATCTACATAACTCTCTCACTTCCTTATATTTGTGGGTTTTCTTTTTCATTTTTCAATCTCATCATGGAGGAGGATTATTTCACTCTCAATTGTAGAGAGAGATTTGTATAGTTGAGGTTTAATGATATCTATCAAAATCTTCTTCGGGTGAAGGTGTCCTTCCGAGGGGGTGTCAAATATCATTGAATATCAATCAATCAATCATTATGTTAATAAAAAATTCACTGCCTCTATGTACACCCAATTGGAATATAAATCCACTGGATTTTGGAACTTACAAACCAATGTGAACTAGACCCCACAACCAATGTAAAATAGAAAATAAAAAGAGATGATATTTTGAAGTTTTAGAAACTATTCTGAGATTCTAAATATGACCTATTCAACTATAATTTGTTTTCTTATTTATCATGTTTTTCTTACTGTTCACATACAGACATCTAGTTAACTATGTGGACCTTCGCGTTGGAAGTATATTCACGAAGTGCAAAGCACATCGCCATATTCTCCCACCATGCCTCGGTGGCTACGCCATCCGGGGCACCAAATAACTTGAGAAATTTGACCGTCTCGAGTTTGCACTGAAATACCAACGGTATTGGCTAGACGTGTTGTCGACCCTCAGAGGTATAGGCGCCCTGGCCTCATCTTAGTAAAAATGGTGAATCAAGGCCTCTGACAATCTCTAGAAGGACCTTGTCATACCACCATCATCCCTTACATCAATTGAATCCAACCCAAGGGATTGTTCTTCCCCCTTGGGAGTTAGACTCTGAGGGCGCGGTCACTTCTGGAGGGGTCACACCTCCTTCCATGGAAATATGTTGCGAACCTTAGTGGTGTCCGTTAATCAAGATCACCGCATGGACACATTAAAGTTTTACTTAGTGCTAGGTTATTAGTCAAGGGTTTGTTGCAGTGGAAATCATGGCGATCCACAGTCGCAGGGTTGAACCTGCTCTAATACCATATGTAACGACCCCATCGTTACCACTACATGCGACGCAATGCAGGTGCATAAATATTTTCTTGTTTGAAGCAGGAAGGCAATCGACGACAACGATTAATCAACACTACTTGATGACAAACACAACTTAAACATTCAGGAAACATTCAACAACGACCCAACGTACTAGCACATCAAACAACTTGATGAAACATGCAATAATCAAAGATAGATAAAAACAACTACCCATCCAACACAAGCACGACCATGCCTACAAGCTAAGGGAGACATCAATGATCCTGATACAATGACTGCGACGACCAGTAACTAGAACCTCTATGGTGAGAAAAAAAAACAAAAAAAGGTGTTACTCATCCAAGTGTCAAAATCAATTACCATGAATAATACGCCCATATTAGGAGCACAAGACTCTGGCCTGGTTATCATTCACATCCATCAATCAGAGCGCACAATGATCCCCTCATCAGGAAGCAAGCCATCACAAGGCAATAGGCATGACAATAACCATGATGAAAAATGACATATCTAGACCTTTAACCCAAGATAAATCCATCGCGCTAGGAGACGAAAATATCTATCAGTACGTACACGAATAATATATATGAGCACCCAAGAAACAAGTTGACAAGGCGCAAGACGAAAACACTCAAAACTAAATTGCGCAGTTGACCGAATGATGTCTGGTTCCTACAAGGAAAACATGTGTGGTGAAACATCTCTGACCAACCACCATTTCAACTTGACTTAAGGCTCAAGGTGCAAGGACCAATTAACTGTTAAACTATCAATAGTTTTAGCTAAAAACTATCAATCCCTCAACCATTAATCTGGCGCAAGCTATTAAACTATTACGTTGATAAACCATTAAATTCTAAGTTAGAGACTCATAAATCAAACATTCCTAGAAGGATGATCCTAAAGTGTGAACCCATTGAACCTGTCCGTAGCAAAGAAATTACATCTATATCATATCATCCCAAAGTCCATGAATTTTTATCATTTAAAATCTAAGCAAAGAAATTACATCTATATCATATCATCCCAAAGTCCATGAATTTTTATCATTTAAAATCTATATTCTTGGTAATGTTTGCTATCTTATACAACTTATTGCAATGGTATAAAAGTATATAAAACCATGGTTCATGCACTTTTTCATATCATTGTTCATCTGGGAGTTTTTAGATAATCCAGGTTCTTCGAGCCAATCCTAAACAAACTTCTAAAAGTCTGTTAGGTTTCCTTGCACATCTATTTTATAACCACTAACATAGATTTATCCTAACCCTAATCTTTAGCTAACTAGCATAGACTCATCCAATAGTCCGACTGTCTAGAGTTGATAACTCTGCCTAACACATAGATTGCTATCGGTGTAAAAGCACAACCTGCATACCAATTGCTGCATGTATATAAAAGGCTGTCATGCATTGAATAACATCGAGTTAAATATGAACTCTACCATTGTCTGTAAATCTATAAATATATGTTTAACAAGGATAGCTGTGTAAAAATCCAATCGATAGCATGGATATCGTTGTCTTTCCAAAACACAGAGATAACGCTGACTACAAGTGAATGGTATTGTTGTCCATTAAAAGTTCATTGCTTAACAAAATGATTTAAGGGAAACGTTAGCTAACCAAATTTCGTTGTCTAAAATTAAATTTGAGGAAATCACTGTATAAAATCGTGGTACATATTCTATGTATAAAATTGTTGTAGAGAATCTGAATATAAATTCATTGTATAGAATATAAAAATAAAATCTTTGTAGAATCCGTGTAAATAATCGTGGTGTAAAATCGGTGCTCGTTGTCATTCAATGGTAAAATTTCGCTAACCACCAGTGTACAACTCACTGTCATTCCAAGTTAAAATTTTGCTATATATAAATCTTTGTGCACAATAAATTCGCAATAATATATCTAAATTGCAGAGTAATTAGATGATGTTGCGGTGTAACGCAATAAATATAAAATCGTTGTTTACTAACATCACAATGTATTTGATGTCCTCTAAATATATTTTTACTGTCTTGTTAACTCCACATATTTGTCTTCTAAAATGTAATTAAAATCATTGTCTATCATATCATTAACATGATTGTATTTCATACATTTAAAAGGTGTTGTCTGTCATAATTTAAAATTTGCAGTCATATTTAAAATCTCTGTCCATTATTACACATAAAAAACGCAGCCATATCAAACGCTATCCATTTAAAAGAATCCGCAGAGTTAAATATGATAAATGTTGAGTTAAATAATGGAAATGGCTGAGTTAAAAACATGATAATTGTTGAGCCACAAACTGGAAATCTTAGAGTATAAAATGATATCGCAGATAACGCAGATTCGCTCATAAAATCGTGAGTAAGATCTGGGCATTTATGTCATTAAAATCGTGAGCAAGAACTGGGCATTTAACTTCATAAACAAGAAAGAACTGGGCATTTAACTTCATAAACAAAAATATGACCACATCAATGGCTTTGGTGTATGTGATCTTAATCAATGATATGAATGTCTCAGAATAAACATTTACATTATCATCAAAGGTAACACAAATCTATTATGGTATGGTAATTCAGTCATGAAGCAATTCATGGGCATTTAAAACCCACGTTTTTTTTGAGATAAAATGCCAAGGAATCAATCTGAGATGAATTGTAGAGATAATATTTCAAAGAAACACAGAGATGAATTGAAATCACATCGTTAATTTCTGGGTTTGATTATGTGCAGGGATAAAGGAATGCATAGGTAATTGACGTAGATATAAATTAAATGCATAGATTACCACCACAAGAACACTCATAGATAATCAAACAAAAGACAATGCAAAGTAATAAATCACAAGAACTGCAAAAATGATCCTTCAAGGAACGTCGAGGTTTTCGAAGTTTAAACAGTCAAGACACAAAGGTACTCGTTCACAAGAAAGCGCAAGGACTAATCATTCAACCATGAACCCATCAAACACAAAGATAAGTAAGGGATAAACAACTGGGAAAATTGTATCATTCACTCATCATCCATGCACAAAAAAGATGGGTGCTTGAATCTATATGTTTTTAAACACCGAAGTGACGATCGTCGATTCGGCTCTTGGTTGACTGCTCAGGAACGTTCTAATGACTAAGGGATAAGGGAAAAACATGCAATTCTTCATAACAATCAATAAAACAAACACATAAAATTCATAGCAAACTAGGTTGGGTTCGCCTAGGGAATCAATTCAAAAAGCAACACGAGTAAGGCTAGGATGGCTTTAAGTTCATTGATTATAAAATGTTGAGTAAAATATAATATTTACACAAAATAAGTACAATAATGAAAGCACAAGAACAATATTAAACTACCATTCAAAAATATATGCATGTGTACCATAGTCCAACGCGAAGGCTCTGAGTCATCCACCTCCTGCTTGCCGACCGATATGACCTCACTTGTACCTCCTAGACAATGCTAAGGGTACTCTTCTTCCCCCTGAGCCCCCCGAGCTGCAAAGGGGCAATGCATACCATACCAGAGAACAACTAGCACTGAGCTCGCCTCTCAAGGTCAAGCTACTACTCGTTACCTGAGCTGGGTATCCCAACTCCCACAAGAGAAGTTCAGTCTAGACAAAAATTCCGCAGCATAATCTTATGCATAAATATGAGATCCATACTCCTCCTCCTCCATCCTTTTTGTAGAGTTTTTAAGTGATTTCTTTCCCAAATTTTCATTTATTTATTTTTTTCATTAATTTAATTAGAAAAAACCTCCCCCGTACACATATAACCCATTCCCCTAGTGTGACTAGAAAATTAATTTCATTAATTATTTAATTATTCCTATTTCCCTCACCCACCTAAAATCGTTCCTAAAAACTCTCGTTGGTGTCCCAATATTCCCTTAAAAATCTTAAATGACTTACGCCTTACTAAATTCCTAGTTGAGTTAAAAAATAGCAAGTTCTCAAGGCAAGATTCCTTACTAAGTTAGACATTCAGATTTTTCTTTATGTTTCCCCTTTTTTTCATGTTCCCTCTTTTTCTTTAGTTTCGTATTTCTTTTAAGTTTCCCTCTTTTTTGTTTTTAACTAAAACTCAATTTAGCAAGTGTAGAAAAACAACCATTTACCCCTTTTTCTTTTTAATTAAAAATTAAATTAGCATATGTAGATAAAACAATCATTTCCCTTTTAAAATTGTAATCCCCCATTATAATTTGATTTTAATAATTTAAGTGAATTTCTTACCCCCTTTTTGTTACATGTTTAATTATGATTATTATTTTTGACCACATGTGTTACTTAGACCTAGATTTTATTTTCACTAGGCTAGGTGACATTTTTATTAGGGAAATTGTTTTTAAATCTTACTTATCACATAATTCATTTTAAGACCGACTAGGTTTATTCACTTACCCATTGAAATTGTGACGTCCCCTTCATAACGCACTACGTGCTCCAAGGGTTCCACTCGTCTCTTCCGTTTTCCTTGCACGACGTGCCTTTCAAGACACACTACATGTTCCAAGGGTGTCACTCGCCTCTTTCCACTTTTCTTGCTCAACGTTCCCTTGAGGACGCACTACGTGCTCCAAGGGTGCCACTCGCCTCTTTCCTCTTTCCTTGCGTGACATGCCCTTCAGGACACATTACGTGCTCCAAGGGTGTCACTCACCTCTTTCTGCTTTCCTTGTGCGACGTTCCCTTCAGGATGCACTACATGCTCCAAGGGCTCCACCCTCCTCTTAACTGACTTGGTAGAAATCAAAAACCCCTGGAGTCAATACTTTGCCAGGTGATCTTGTGGGAGACTAAGGGCCTCTAAGGAATAAGGACCCTGCCTTATTGTGTGCCCCTTAGAATCATCATGAGTGACTAACACAGTCTACCCTCACGGCATCGTGGGTCTTATCTAACTAGGTAATCATTAACCTGCAGTTCGAACCACAGTGGGAGTGTTGGTAGGATGTGGTAGGACTGTTGTCCACACCTCTCCCTCAAGACTCTGGTTGTCCTGCGTGACCCCTCTACTCCACACGTGATTCTGGTCAGCAAGAGATCGCCAGCCTGCATCCATCAATGAAACATGTCAGCAACAATAATAAATCATCATAAAATTTAATCATAAGTACATGTGTCACATAAATAACATTCAAACCCAACAGTCCACTCCCTGACTAATATTTTTTTTCTTTTATTTTTTATTTTTTTTAATATCTATATATGAGACCTCCTTGTTTGCACTTATTTAACTATTTAAATCTACAAAACTATAAATACAAATACCTTCAAATTTACAATACCTTGATTTGGATATGAAATAACTTCAGATTTACAATATAAAGTACTTTAAAATCTACAAATCTAAATTTATAGATACGAACATATACAACATGGATTACTTTATTGAAAAAACATAATATTTACGTACTAAAATTAAAAACACACAAAAAATTATACAATATTAGCCTTCAAATCGAAGAATACAGATATTAGAGTTAATTAATTACGTCGAAAGGCGTACACCTATTGACAATGGGCACATTTAATAGGTTTTTAGTTCTTAATACGTTTTCTATGGACGAGATTAAATATTTCTAGAATATTCTTAGTCGTCACACTAAATGAATGGCTCATTTCATCCATTAACCTTTATAAAGACATCTGTTTATATGTTTAATTTTTTACATTTATCTAATCGTGTTTAAAAATTAATGTGTTCACTAACTTATTGCCACGTCTACCTGATTAAAAAATATTAAAGTATTCGCACAAATATTAAGACGTTTCATGTTTCTGGGGCTAGCGTTTGGTGGCCGCGTTTCTGTGCTGGCATCACCAGCGGTCGCCAGTCGTTTGTGCATGCTTACGTTTTTGCCTCTTTCGGCGTTCACCGGCTGTGCTAGTTTAATGCACAGTGCATGTTTGTGTTCAAAAATTGAAAATACACCTACCAAAAATAGAAAAATGTTATATCGATATTAAAGCACAACCACGAGTGTGACATTCGAGGGAGACAGGATGGTTCAGAACTGATCCAATCCTCCGCCCATAACAGGTAACAGCTTTTTGCGCTGCATGTTTATCTTCAGAAATTGAAAATACACCTACCAAAAAGGTAGTCCTTCAATAATGTTCGAGATCAGTGGAGGGCATCATTGATCAAAATGTGAAGTCTTCATGCTTTAAAGCCATGGGGTAGTTATCCTTTTTATGATAGAGAGAAGCTAAGTGCATTCCACATCTTTGAAGGAGTGATATATGCATGAGATGTATCGAATCACCTGTAGTGATATATGTGAAACTTTTCCATATTCATCTGTTTAGGTCATGGAGGTTGCAAAGTTCAAATCCCTAGATGGATCTATTAAGAGTTGAGAGGTTTATGCATTCCAGGAGTGATATATGCATGAGATGTATTGAATCACCCCACTTTTATTTGTGAAACTTTTCCATATTCATCTATTTACGTCATGGAGGTTGCAAAGTTCAAATCCCCGGAAGGATATATTAAGAGCTAGGAGGTTTATCTCTTAGGTTATCTGATTTCTTTGGGTGCTTGAAAGATAGAAGTTTATGTGGATTTAGGTTAATAATCTGGATTCTTAAATTGCATATCATGACACACAGGTCTAAATGGGTTTGGGTTAGTATGTTGTTCTGACTGTTAAGCCTTCTTTTACAAAGTACTGGTGCGTGCAGGTTACTCGGTTTAAGTATGGAGGATTTTTTCTTGGACTGGTAACCTCTCACGATCCCATGGACGGCCGATCTACTGCAGAATGTGTCATCAACTTTTCATCCATGGCGAGGGGAGAAGGCCTCCTCTTCGAACCCAATTTTGACAGAACCTCTTTGAAAGCTCGGATTCATCCGCATATCGATCACCAACATCGTGAGTTACTCGAATACCAAGTCAGTATGTCTACATTCTCTGCATCAGGTACACAGGCTCATTCTCTTAAAAAGCTCCCGGAAATGAAATCCTACAGAGCATTTACGTTCTCTCCGAAGATGCTGCAATGCCTGAAACAAAAGGCAATGGAAGACAATACCATCAACAGATTCTCTACATTCGATGTCTTGGTGGCCCGTTTATGGCAGGCCAAAACGAGGTAGTATTCCAAAACCCCACACAGACGTCCAGCGTGTCATTTGCAGTGGACATACGTTCTAAGGTAAATCCACCTCTACCAGAAGGATTTGTAGGAAACATGTACGCCTCTCGACTGTCATGGTGTTTGGTTTGCTTGCATGTCCTTGGCTTCTGCTGCGTGTATGCTCTGCATGGTGTCTCTCTTGTCCTCCACCGCCTATGCGCATGCATCCACGCCTGTTCATCCTCCCCCTCGAATTCTGGAGCAAGAACCGTCCGTCGGGATGCGGGGGCGTTGATGCCTGATTCTAGAGAATGCAGGGAACAAAGAAATGTCGAGAGAAGAGATTCAATTTTCTCTGCACGTTGTTCCAGGTGTCCCAAACGAAAATGGAGGTCATCGATGTCCTTGCAGACTACGAAGACCATGTCTTGGAGAATTTAGATTGAATCTCGAAGTGTCGAGCACGAAGCACAGTCCTCCTGGAGCAGAGCTTTTCTTTGAGATGCCTCCAATTGGAGTTCTTGCATTTGTGTGTTGAATTCATCCAGGGAAGGCACATAAGCTAGCGTCGGGGGTGGTGAAGGAGTGAAGGGTGGTGGACTAGAGGGGCATGCCAATGATGGCTGTGAGATTGAGGCCATGTCAGGGAGAGGTCCAGGCGTATAGCCGAGAGAATTCCCCTGAAGATAAAACCATTCAACTTGGCAAGCCCATGGCGATGACAGAGGTGGAAGGCTACATTTGTCTAGTGAGGACTAAGTGGAGGACAGAGGTGAGGAGTGTAGAAATTTTAATACAAATTATGTATTGCCTGGATTCTCCTGATCTAACAATTATATGCCATTGTTAAATACATAATCATTTCTACTAAAATTCTTGCGTAATTTAAAACACGATCGCCAATTGCAATATCAAGAAGAGAGATCAATCACACATAACACATATGTTTTACCAAGAAAGCATAAAGCTAAAAACCCCACTATCATATATTATGTATATATCATGGATCATGAATCAATCTCATACAAAACTCTAATCCAAGAGCTCTCAGTACAATATACAATCGTCTCACTCTGTCATACAAAAATTGGCAAATGCATGTGCAAATTTACTTCCTCCAGAGAGCCTGCCTCCTCTGTGCAATCCCTGCTAATGGAAATCCCTGCAATGAATGAATCCCTCTTCCCTATGTTTCACATTCCTCATGGGAACATCCAATGTGTGTGTGGTTGCATGAGTGCACCCACTAAAGTCACAACTGATAGTCAAACTATCTCTTTCACCTGTTATCTCAACTGGGTCTCCACTAGATCTGACATGCATGTGGTTAATAGTGGTAAATCTTTAGTTCCATGTGATATCACTGATTGTGAATATTCACCGATCTCTCACTAATATAAGTTCAGTTACAACTAGTACAACTGATCTTAGCTCACATGAATGAGTTAAACCACTTTACAACTCACATAACTACACATATAACTCTGTTACAACTTCAAATCACTTAGATACAACTAATTCGACTTGCATGTCCCGCTAATCAACCTTTGAACTCAAATTTCTTATAGATAACCGATTTGCCAATTCAATTAACTATTTCCAAGTGCTAATTGAGAATAGATTAATATTTATTGTCCAACTATTATTAAGGGATAATAATAGTCAACATACATCTATAAATAGAATTCGCTCACCATCTATAAATAGAATTTTCTCATCATCTAAAAATAGACTTCCACCTAAAAATAGTCTGAGGCTCCATCCTTGTGTAGGTGCATAATTTTCACTCAGATCTTCTTGTTGAATCTCAACACTCCCTCTCAACAAGAAAGGGATTATCCTTCACCCCGATCCTGTCTGTATGGTATTCGTATTTGCTCCTCGTGAGCACCTTCGTCAGAATGTCTGCATCCTGATCTTCCATAGGAATGTACTGAAGCAACATGATCTTTCGTTGCACACAATATCTGATATGATGATAATGGATATCTATATGCTTATATCTATCATGAAACACATGATTAATCGAGAGTTTAATGGAACTCTCATTATCACAATGAATCATTGTCAAATTTAAATGAGAACCAAACAAACCAACCAAGATCTTTCTCATCCAGATAGCCTCACATGCAGCTTGACTCTTTGCCATGTATTTTTCATCCACTGAACTGAGTGCCATGGATCTCTGCTTCCTGTTGTACCAAGAAACAACTGTATATCTGATACTTAAGATCCCCCCTGATGTGCTCTTTCTATCTCCCACCCAATCTGCATCCATGAAGCCATGCAAATTCACCTCATCCATCTGTATGTACCATAAACCATACTCAGATGTTCCCCTTAATTATCTCAGTACATGCTTACCCGCCTTCCAAAAGATCTTGGTAGGACTAAACATTGCTTGACTCAGTTGGTTAACCACATAGAAAATGTTTGATCTCGTGTTCACAGATACATTAGCGAACCCACTAACTGTCGATAGACAATAACATCCACTACCTCTCCAGAATTAGCATCATGTTTCCTCCAATTTCCTAGAAGAGGAGTATCCGTGGGTTTGCATCCCTCCATGTGAAACTTACCCAGTGTCTCCCTTGCATACTTTCCTTAAGACACACAAAGTTCACCATCTCGCGGCCATATTTCCAATCCAAGGAAATAATGAAGGAGGCCTATATCCTTCATCTCGAACTCCTTTGCAAGGTCCTCCTTGCATGAGTGTATCAGCTTCTCATCACTAGTCAATATTAAATCATCAACACAAAGAACAATGATTAAAAGCTTACCCTCCACCATTGCATCAACCCAAGTGGGATCGTGCACTGCTTCCTGAAAGGAAGATGGTTCAATCGAAATACATTTTCTCATGAGAGCCATGTATCCAGTAAATTGATCAGGAGATTGTCTCTGTCACTTACAATAATCTTTGGACTGCCATGTAGATTTTGAATTGTCTCCATGAATGCGATTGAAACTATACTAGCTTTGAAGATATGAGAGAGTGCACAAAAGTGTGCCTACTTGGTCAGTCTATCAACAATCACCACGATGACACTCTTTCCTTTAGACTTCGGTAACCCTATGATGAAATCCATGGAAACCTCCTCCCAACGCTGACTTGGGATGGCTAATGGTTGTAAAAGACCCGGGGTCCTAATTGTTTCCACCTTATTTTGTTTGCAAAACAAACATTCTGCCACAAACCTTTGAACATCAGTTTTAAGGCCATCCCAAAAAAAATCCTTCTTGACTCGATGTTAGGTTTTCAAAAATCCTAAGTGCCCTCCTACTGGAGAGGTGTGAAATTCCAATAGTACCTTTTGTTTGAGTTGGGAGTTCTTACATAAATATAAGTGATCTTTGTACCATGGTGAATCATGTTTCCATGTAAATGTCTCTAATGCACTCGAATCCTGTTGCAACCTTTGAACGAGAGTCCACATTTTTTCGTTGTTCTTCCATTCATCCCTTGCTTCTATTATCCAATCGGGTTGGATGATCGAGATACTATAGAGAAAGGCCTCAACATATTCATGCTTTTTTGAGAGTGCATCTGCCACAACATTTTGCTTCCCCTTTTTATAGATTATTTCAAAATCATAATCCAATATCTTGCTTACCCATTTTTGTTGTTCTTCTAAAGATAGTCTTTGTTCCAAGAAGTATTTAAGACTATCATGATCTGTTTTGACCTTGAAGTGCCTACCTATTAGGTAAGGACTCCATTTCTTCAATGCATCTAGTATTTCCATCATTTCCTTCTAATAAATGGGTTTGTGTAAGTCATTTCCCTTCAGTGGTCGACTTACAAAAGCCAGGGGCCTTCCTTCTTGCATTAGGACAACACCAATTCCATTTCTCGAGGCATCACATTCCATAATAAAGGTTTTTGTGAAGTCTGGAGTGGTCAAGACAGGAGCTTTGCACATCACCTCTTTAAGTTGTTCAAAATCTTTAGTTTCCTCTAGAGTCCATGAAAATGCATCCTTCTTAGTTAGTGGTGTTAAAGGTGATTCTATTATGCCATAGTGTCGAACAAACTTGCGGTAGTAACCTCTCAAACCCAAAAATCCTCTAAGATTCTTCAATGTTTTGAGAATCGGTCAGTCCATCATGCCTTTAATCTTGTTAGGGTCTACCTTGACACCTTCATGAGATACAATATGACCCAAATACTCTACCTCCTTCACTCCAAAGAAACATTTTGATGGTTTGGCATATATTTGTTCCTCCTTTAGTAGTTGTATAACCTTTTCAACATATCACACATGATCCTCCCAAGACATTCTATAGATTAGTATATCATTAAAAAATACTAACACAAATTTTCGAAGGAAGGGATTGAAAATCGAATTCGTCAACCCTTGAAATGTGGAAGGTGCATTTGTAAGGCCAAAAGGCATGACCAAAAATTCATAATCGCCTTCATGAGTTCAGAATGTTGTTTTTCGGATTTCTTCTTCATTCATTCTAATATGATGATACCCTGAATGGAGATCAATTTTGTGAAATAGATTTCTCCATGTTGTTCATCTAACAATTCATCAATGATGGGAATGGGAAACTTATCTTTAATAGTGATCTTGTTGATCTCTCTATGATCTGGACACATACGCCATGAGATATCTTTCTTGAATACCATTACCGTTGGTGCAGAGTAAGAACTTTAGCTAGGTCTAATAATGCCAGCTTGTAAAATTTCTTCAACCATTCACTAAATTTCACTCTTCTGGGCAAAAGGGTATCTGTATGGCCTGATGTTAGGAGGAACACTCCCAGGAGTTAGGTGAATTTCATGATCATGATTTAGAGTGGGTGGAAGACCTTTGGGAGTATCTTCAAATAATTTGGAATGCTTAAGGTAGGAATTCCAGTCCCTTAAGGGAATCCTGTTACTTTCTTTAGTATTGCGGTTTAGAATTTGGCTCAAGAACTTATTAGGATCCATCTTATATAGTTGTGAAAGTTTCTCGTCTTTTATTGATATAGCACATTTTTTTCCTTTTAATTAGGGATTTGTATGTATTGATCTTAGCGAGTTTTAAGGACTCATTAGAAGCATCCCTAATGGCTTTCCCAGAAATTTTGCATTCTTTATCATACCAAGGGATGGTCGTTGTATTATTCTTTTTATAGGACACCTTGAAAGAGAACTTGTTAATAGAAGTGGAAAAGGTAGTTGTATAATTATGATAGAGTTCTTCAATGTTGTCCTTATAAGTTAGGAGATTTAATTTACTATTTAAATCCATTAAGAAAATGTCAACTTTACTTTTTTCAAAGTGTAAATTCCTTTGACTATAATTCTCTTCAATATTTTAATAGGTTTTTTTTTAATGTATTTCTTTATTCATACTTTATTAATGTATGAATATTGTAATAATGTATTAATACTTTAATGTAATAATTTAATGTTTGTATTTATGTAATAATGAATTTTTAATGTATATTTACTTGATTAATGTATTTGTACTTTAACTAATTATTGATTAATTAATACAATACATTATTAAGATATTTATTAATTAACATATTACATTAATACAATACATTATATATTAAAGTATTGATGCTTTAATTTATCCATTAAATTAAGGTATTAATTAATTAACACATTATTATTATTATTTTTTAATGTATTAATGCATTTAGATATTAATATATTAATTAATACATAATTAATATATTATTAATTAATGCATTTAGATATTAATACATTAACTAATAAATAATTAATATATTATTAATTAATGCATTAGTACGTCAAAAGAAGTTGGATCCAATGATAAGGAGAGTCACCGTTGGGCAAGGTTCGATTCTCGTACATGAAGTCATGAGGTACTCATTGAAAGGTTGGTTGCACCAACCTAATATTGTAGAATATAAAAAGCTATGTTAAGTGTCTAATTGTAACTTCTTAAACACTTCAAATCAAATCGAATCACAAAGACATAAAACCATTGGGAGAAAATCTATTCTTTGATCAAACCTATAATCTTAATCTTTGGCATAATAATGACTGATCATATTAAATAAAAATAAAAATAAAATTATTCTTAAATTCTTTTTAGATAATTCGAATAATTGTTTTTAAAAGAAGTGCATCACAAAATTATATATAAGTGCACATATTTTGTTTTTAGTCTTATAATAAAAGTAATGACTAATCATATATTATATATAAGTGCACATATTTCATTTTCGGCTTTATAATAAAAGTAATGACTAATCATATTAATTAAATGAAGTATCAATGAGTTCTAACTATATAATAAATGTTATTAATACCTATATAGTAAATGCTATAAATGCTATTAGCTTAAATTAAAGTAGAAAATTTTGTGAATAGTAGATATAGTTATATTTAATTATGCTTTAAACTTACATTGTCCCAACAACAATTACATGGGATGATGTTGTTTTTGTTTTTGACTTTGATTGTATATTCTAAATTTTCAATTCCTATGAAATAATAATGAATTTCAATAAAGATTACATGGGATGATTTTGTTGGCCCAACAACAATGGAGAATTGAGACATCTAGGGTTTTGAATTTGATTGTATATTCCAATTTGTTTCAATTTCTATGAAATAAATAACCAATTTCAATAAAGATGGGGATGATTTTAATAAAGATTAATGGAGAATTGAGACATATTGTATATTCTAAAATATTTCAATTTATATGAAATAAATAACTAATTTCAATAAAAATTACATGAGATGATTTTGAGAGAGATTAATGGAAAAAAGTGGAAAATTTAGTAACTCTCTATAGTAAATACTCTATAACTAAGTGATAAATGTTATATAACTAAGCCCATATGATGATTTTTATAAGGATTATTGGAAAAAGTGGAAAATTTATGTAACCCTCCACAATAAATGCTCTATAATTAAGTGCATGTGCTAGATTCAACCAAAAACATATTAATTTCAATTCACTAAAAATAACATATAATGATTACTAATAACTTCATCTTATCAAATTATTTCACTATTAGAACATCTAGGATTTTGAATTTGATTGTATATTTTAATTTGTTTCAATTTCTATGAAATAAATAACCAATTTCAATAAAGATTACAGCGGACAATTTTGATAAAAATTAATGGAGAATTGAGACATATTGTATATTCTAAAATTATTCAATTTATATGAAATAAATAATCAATTTCAATAAATACATGAAATGATTTTGATAGAGATTAATGGAAAAAAGTGGAAAATTTAATAACACTCTATAGTAAATACTCTATAACTAAGTGATAAATATGATATAACTAATTCTATAACTAAGTGATAAATGTGATATAACTAAGGGCATATCATGATTTTTACAAGGATTAATGGAAAAAATAGAAATTTTATGTAACTCTCCACAATAAATGCTCTATAACTAAATGCATATGCTAAATTCAACCAAAAACATATTAATTTCAATTCACAAAAAATAACATATATTGACTACTCATAACTTCATCTTATCAAATTATTTCACTAGTAGAACCATATATTGAGAAGGAAACCGAGACGTCTTTGAGCAAGAAGATGGCCGAAGGAGAGTCGCTCATAGCTTAAGTCGAGAGGTGTTTGAGCAAGAAGATGGTTGAAGGTGTTTAAGCTTAAGCATGCAATCTATAGCTTAAGCTCTTGATGCAATACAGTAGAATTCCTTTCAGGTTTGTCGCTCATGGGTGTCCCTGGCCATGGTTTAATAACTAGAACCTTGGGGGCAGAAATGATACCTTGGGGGGTTGTGATGCCGCAGCCTCAAAAAGGAACCAGACCCCATCCCTCCTAAGTAGTCCTGAGCTCTCATACGGCCTGGGGAAATTAAGCCTTCCGAAGATAAATGTGCCCCTTCGATAGAGGACCAAGAAAGCAAGGAAGATAATGATACAACACATGAACCTAAAAACGAGGAACATGGGAAAGCCCAGCACGAAACAACGGCAATCTTAGAGCGTAGTTAGTTAGCTGGAAACCTTTACAAGAAAATTATTCAGTTAGAATAATAGATGATATGACTTAAATTAATTAAACAACGTGCCCATTCCACTCCCATGCCACGTGGGCACAAAGCAAAAGAAGAGATGTTAATGCACTAGACAGGGCTGTGAATACAAGGATTTCTGAAGATCTAGCAAGACAAGGGGGTGAATACATAGATTTCTGAAGATCTTGCAATAAATAGTGGAAACAAAATATATTTATATATCTCACATTTTATTCTTTGACTTTTGATACAGCATGACAACGCAGAATCACAGGTGTTAATACACTAGACACATAGACATAATGCACTTGAAAGCCACTTCAGTTCTACATTAATGTATTAGGCACAAGTGTTAATGTATTGAAGTCAATTCATTTCCACATTGGAAATGAAAGAAAATTTTAAGGTCAAGGATAAATCGAATGCTATAGTACTAGCAACAAC
>SNQJ01S0018149.1:7359-46598 GCA_010110895.2 Picea sitchensis | reverse complement strand
CATTAAATAAAACACCAAAATATCGCAATTTATAAATATGTAATTCCTTAAGGAGCTACATTTTCATTTTTGATGATCCAGATGTGTCGATCTGAAATTTGCTAGTTAGGGTTCCAATGGATGCGTTGATCCATAATTTATTTGTGATCGAGTGTTAAATTTCTATTTTTGGTCATCCAAATTCGTCGATAAATAAGATTTTTTAATTAGCATACAACCCCATAATTGTTCAATTATACATTGTTGCATTTTGCATTAACCAAGATTGATCTGCCACGCATTACACAGAATCTCTATCGATGAGCACCATAAATGGCCTTGACAACAGTGCGCTGTAATGAGACGGAACGCATGCCCCAATATAAAACGTATGTGGTAATATGAAACGTTTCAGATGACCTGTTCAGAAGCAGAACATGGCCATTTATTTAGATGCCACTGTTTAATCCTGCTTAATCATTTAAACGTGGCAATTACATATCTTTACAGTAAATTTTTAATGTGATTAGGTAAATGTTAAAAAGTAAACATGTTAACGGATGCTTTGATAAATGCAAGAAAGTTATGAACAATAAATCTGACCTATTGATTTTGGAGGACGATTAAGAATATGCCATCATCTTCAATGCATAGCCATCAAATTAGGGTTTAAGATTAAATAAGGTTAAAAGATCATTAATTGTGCCCATTTTCAATAGGTGTACGCCTTTCGGCGTAACTAGCCTTCAACAAAGACTAATAACATTATATGTGAAAGCAACATTTATATTCATATAAACAACATGTCGTACGAAATTTGATGAGATTCATAACCATTAGTTAGCAACATTTTTATTCATATAAATTGTGTGTTCGTACTAAATTTGTTGAGGATTCATAACCATTAGCTAGAAACATTTCTATTCATATAAATTGTGTGTTCGTATTAAATTTGTGAGGATTCATAACCATGAGCAAAACTACAATTATAATCCTAAATCACATTGTCATAGTCATAAATGAAAATTTTCTTAGACAAACTATTTGTGACGAATATATTAACAGTTCGCAAATATTTCATTTTCAATTAAAAAAACTATAATTATGTTAGTACACTCCATTAATGAATGGCCATATTTATTTGGTTTTAAAATATGTAATAAAATCATCTATCTTCTTCAACTTCAACTAAGCTAGTATTGAAATGAAGCATGAACATATACATCATATCCCTATCACTTCTACCAAACATTCCAAAACACCTTACAAGCAACATAATTGAAATTTTGTTCAATTATATATTCTCTTTGAGAAGAACCTTCAACTAAGCTAGTATTGAAATGAAACATGAACCTATACATCATATCCCTGTCACTTCTACCAAACATTCTAAAACACCTTACAAGCCACATAATTGAAATTTTGTTCAATTACATATTTTCTTTGAGAAGAACTTGTAATAATCATGAATGATTCAAATTTGCAAAGACCTATGTGAGGGAATTTACCTTCAGAGTGGGTTGAACTCAAAGTCTATAAAGTAACACTATGTATAAACTTATAAAGTAACACTATGTACAAACATTTTTTTGAATGATTATCATTTTGTTAACTTATTTTAAATTAAATTGTATGATTATCGTTTTGTTAACTTATTTCAAAATAAATTGTATTTTATAATTTGATTTTAATATATTTTTGACAAGTGCATGCAAAGGTGAACGTCATAATTAAACCATGAAAATCCCAGAATCCCATGTGTTTTTCCTTGACGAAGTGTAATTCCATACCTATGTAGTTGAAGCTCAAATATAATCATGAGGCCTCCTAACAACTTGCTTGAGATAGATTAGGTCATTGGTAATTACCTCTCTCTTTGGCCCCTCTCTTTGGTATTTTTTCCATTTAATGTCTAGTTCTCATGCAAGATCCCCTCTATTTATTCTCTTGGGTTATTCTTTGGCCCTGTTTCTTCTTTGGTGAGTTTTTTTGGTTAGATATTCTATTTTCCCCTTGGATCAATATGAAAACTAATGCTTGATTTGGTCTACTTGGGTTAGTTCGAAATATTTTCCTAAGAATCTAGATGACCTAATAATTGTTTTGGATGTGCAAAAGGTAATTGTTTTGGATGTACACAAGGGTTGACAAGATCAAAATCGATCTTCCCTTCATGGGATCTCTATGTCATGCCATATATGGGTTTTAAATATGGATATTTGTCTATGTATCATAGATAGGAAGAACAAAGAGCCTACTTCGAGTGAAAAACACTTAAATTGGCTCAAGACTCACTTGTTCTTGTGTTTAACCATAGATGAGTGGTTTTGAATGTTAACCTTTCCTCAAAAATTATTTTTCATACAATGTTTTTGCCTATGTGACTATCCTTTATATAAATAGCCCCATTTATACGATTTAGGATATGTCGTTGCTTTCAAATCTCTTTAAAATTTTGCCAAATTTTCTCTAGGATTCTTTCTCACCTTGACTCTACACTTGAACTAGATTGATTTTCATCTACATAAATCTCTCACTTCTTTATATTTGTGGGTTTTCTTTTTCATTTTTCAATCTCATCATGGAGGAGGATTATTTCACTCTAAATTGTAGAGAGAGATTTGTATAATTGAGGTTTAATGACATCTATCAAACTCTTCTTTGGGTGAAGGTGTCCTTCCAAGGGGGTATCAAATATCATTGAATATCAATTAATCAATCATTATGTTAATAAAAAATTCATTGCCTCTATGTACACCCAATTGGCATATAAATCCACTAGACCCAATTCGAACTTACAAACCAATGTGAACTAGACCCCACAACCAATGCAAAATAGAAAATAAAAAGAGATGGTATTTTGAAGTTTTAGCAACTATTCTGAGATTCTAAATATGACCTATTTAACTATAATTTGTTTTCTTATTTATCATTCTTTTCTTATTGTTCACATACACACATCTAGTTAACTATGCAGACCTTCGTGTTGGAAGTATATTCGCGAAGCGCAAAGCACATCGCCATATTCTCCCACCATGCCTCGACGGCTACGCCATCTGGGGCGCCAAATAACTTCAGAAATTTGACCATCTCGAGTTCGCACTAAAATACCAATGGTACTGGCTGGGCGCATTGTGGACCCTCAGAGGTATAGGCGCCCTAGCCTCATCTCAGTACAGATGGTGAATCAAGGCCTCTAACAATCTTTGGAAGGACCTTGTCATACCATCTTCATCCCTTACATCAATCAAATCCAACCCAAGGGATTGTTCTTCCCCCTTGGGAGTTAGACTTTGAGGGCACAAATAATTCTGGAGGGGTCACACCTCCTTCCACGACACTATGCTGCAAACCTCAGTGGTGTCCGTTAATCAAGATCACCACATGGACACGTTAAAATTTTACTTAATGTTAGGTTATTACTCAAGGGTTTGTTGTAGTGGAAATCATGGCGATCCACAGTCGCAGGGTTGAACCTGCTCTGATACCATATGTAACAACCCCATCGTTACCACTACATGCGACGCAATGCAGGTGCACAAATATTTTTTTGTTTGAAGAAGGAAGGCAATCGACGACAATGATTAATCAACACTACTTGGTGACGAACACAACTTACACATTCAGGAAACATACAACAATGACCCGGTGTACTAGCACATCAAACAACTAGATGAAACATGCGATAATCAAAGATAGATAAAAATAGCTACCCACCCGACACAAGCATGACCATGCCTACAAGCTAATGGAAACATCAATGATCCTGACACAACGAATGCAACGACCAGTAACTAGAACCTCTATGGTGAGAAAAAAAAACAAAAAAAGGTGTTACCCATCCAAGTATCAAATTCAATTACCATGACCAATACGTCCATATTAGGAGCACAAGAATCTGGCCCGGTTATCATTCACATCCATCAATCAGGGCGCGCAATGATCCCCTCATCAGGAAGCAAGCCGTCACAAGGAGATAGGCGTGAAAATAACCATGATGCACAATGACATATCTAGACCTTTAATCCAAGCTAAATCCATTGCGCTAGGAGACCAAAATATCTGTCAGTACATACACGAATAATATATATATGAACCCAAGCAACAAGTTGACAAGACGCGAGGCGAAAACACTCAAAACTAAATTGCACAGTTGCTACAAGGAAAACATGTGTGGTGAAACATTGTGACCAACCACCATTTCAACTCGACTTAAGGCTCAAGGCGCAAGGACCAATTAACTGTTAAACTATCAATCGTTTTAGCTAAAAACTATCAATCCCTCAACCATTAATCTAACACAAGCTATTAAACTATTTCATTGATAAACCATTAAATTCTAAGTTAGAGACTCAGAAATCAAACATTCCTAGAAGGATGATCCTAATGTGTGAACCCATTGAACCTGTCCGTAGCAAAGAAATTACATCTATATCATATCATCCCAAAGTCCATGAATTTTTATCATTTAAAATCTATATTCTTGTTAATGTTCTATCTTATACAACATATTGCAATGGTATAAAAGTATATAAAACCATGGTTGATGCACTTTTTCATATCATTGTTCATCTTGGAGTTTTTAGATAATCCAGGTTCCTCGAGCCAATCCTAAACAAACTTCTAAAAGTCCGTTAGGTTTCCTTGCACATCTGTTTTACAACCACTAACATAGATTTATCTTAACCCTAATCTTTTGCTAACTAGCATAGACTCATCCAATAGTCCGACTGTCTAGAGTTGATAACTCTGCCTAACACATAAATTGCTATCGGTGTAAACGCACAACCTGCATACCAATTGCTGCATGTATATAAAAGGCTGTCATGCATTGAATAACGTCGAGTTAAATATGAACTCTACCATTGTCTATAAATTTGTAAATCTATAAATATATGTTTAACAAGGATAGTTGTGTAAAAATCCAATAAGATATAACATAACAATATGTCTTATCATTGTCTTTATGTCTGTCGTTGTCTCTAAATCTATAGCATGGATATCGTTGTCTTTCCAAAACACAGAGATAAGGCTGACTACAAGTGAATGGTATCGTTGTCCATTAAAAGTTCATTGCTTAACAAAATGATTTAAGGGAAACGCTAGCTAACCAAATTTCGTTGTCTAAAATTAAATTTGAGGAAATCACTGTATAAAATCGTGGTACATATTCTGTGTATAAAATTGTTGTAGAGAATCTGAATATAAATTCGTTGTATAGAATATGAAAATAAAATCTTTGTAGAATCTGTGTAAATAATCGTGGTGTAAAATCGGTGTTCGTTGTCATTCAATGGTAAAATTTCGCTAACCACMAGTGTACRACTCACTGTCATTCCAAGGTAAAATTTTGCWRTATATAAATCTTTCTGCACAATAAATTCGCAGTAATATATCTAAACTGCAGAGTAATTAAATGATGTTGCGGTGTAACGCTAYAAATATAAAATCGTTGTTTACTAACATCACAATGTATTTGATGTCCTCTAAATATATTTTTACTGTCTTGTTAAATCCACATATTTCTCTTCTATCATGTAATTAAAATCGTTGTCTATCATATCATTAACATCGTTGTATATCATACATTTAAAAGGTGTTGTGTCATAATTTAAAATTTGCACTCATATTTAAAATCTCTATCCATTATTACATATCAAAAACGCAGCCATATCAAACACTATCCATTTAAAAGAATCCGCAGAGTTAAATATGATAAATGTTGAGTTAAATAATGGAAATGGCTGAGTTAAAAACATGATAATTGTTGAGCCACAAACTGGAAATCTCAGAGTATAAAAATGATATCGCAGATTCGCTCAGAAAATCGTGAGTGAGAACTGGGCATTCAACTTCATGAGTGAGAACTGGGCATTCAACTTCATAAACAAGAAAGCACATAACAAAAATATGACCACATCAATGGCTTTGGTGTATGTGATCTTAATCAATGATCTGAATGTCTGAGAATAAACATTTACATTATCATCAAAGGTAACACAAATTTATTATGGTATGCTAATTCAGTCATGAAGCAATTCATGGGCATTTAAAACCCACGCTTTTTTCTGAGATATAATGCCAAGGAATCAATCTGAGATGAATCACAGAGATAATCTTTCAAAGAAACGCAGAGATGAATTGAAATCACATCGTTAATTTATGGGTTTGATTATGTGCCGGGAGAAAGGAACGGAGAGGTAATTGACGTGGATATAAATTAAATGCATAGATTACCACCACAAGAATACTCAGAGATAATCAAACAAAAGACAATGCAAAAGTAATCAATCACAAGAAATGCAAAAATAATCCTTCAAGGAACGCCTAGGTTTTCGAAGTTTAAACAGTCAAGACATAGAGGTACTCATTCACAAGAAGGCGCAAGGACTAACCATTCAACCATGAATCAATCAAACGCAAAGATAAGTAAGGGATAAACGACTGGGAAAATCGTATCCTTCACTCATTATCCATGCAAAGAAAAGCAGGATGTTTGAATCCATAGGTCTTTAAACACCGAAGTGACGACCATCGATCCGGCTCCTCACTGACTGCTCAGGCATGGACTAATGACTAAGGGATAAGGGAAAAGCACATAATTCTTCATAACAATCAATAAAACAAACACAGAAAATTCATAGCAATTTGGGTTGGGTTCGTTAAGGGAATCAATTCAAAAAGCAACAAGAGTAAGGCTAGGATGGTTTTAAGTTCATTGATTATAAAATGATGAGTAAAATATAATATTTACACAAAATAAGTACAGTAAGCAATATTAAACTACCATTCAAAAATATACACATGTGTACCGTCGTCCAACGCGAAGGCTATGAGTCATTGTCCCATGCGTGCTTCGTCCACCTCCCGCTTGCCGACCGATATGACCTCACCTATACCTCCTAACCAACTCTAGGGATACTCTTCTTCCCCCTGAGCCCCCCGATATGCAAAGGGGCCATGCATACCATACCAGAGAATAGCTAGCACCGAGCTCACCTCTCAAGGTCAAGCTACTACTCGTTACGTGAGCTGGGTATCCGAACTCCCACAAGAGAAGTTCAATCAAGACAAAAATTCAGCAGCGTAACCTTACACATAAATATGAGATCCATACTCCTCCTCCATCCTTTTTATAGAGTTTTTAATTGATTTCTTTCCCAAATTCCCATTTTTTTTTTTTCATTAATTTAATTAGAAAAAACCTCCCTCATACACATGTCACCCGTCCCACTAGTTGCACCAGAAAATTAATTTCATTAATTATTTAATTATTCCTATTTCTCTCACCCACCTAAAGAATAGCAAGTTCCCAAGGCAATATTCGTTACTAAGTTAGACATTCATATTTTTCTTTATGTTTCCACTTTTCTTTATGTTCCCCCTTATTCTTTAGTTTTGTAGAAAAACAACCATTTACCCCTTTTTCTTTTTAATTAAAAATTAAATTAGCATATGTAGATAAAACAATAATTTACCTTTAAAAATTTTAATCCCCCATTATAATTTGATTTAATAATTTAAGTGAATTTCTTACCCCCTTCTTGGTACATGTTTAATTATGATTATTATTTTTGACCACATGTGTTACTTAGACCTAGATTTTAATTTCACTAGGCTAAGCGACATTTTTATTAGGGAAATTATTTTTAAATCTTACTTATCACATCATTCATTTTAAGGCTGGCTAGGTTTATTCACTTACCCGTTGAAATTGCAACGTTCCCTTCACGACGCACTATGTGCTTCAAGGGTTCCACTAGCCTCTTATGTTTTCCTTGCATGACGTTTCCTTCAAGACGCACTACGTGCTCCAAGGGTGTCACTTGCCTCTTTCAACTTTCCTTGCATGAAATTTCCTTAAGGACGCACTACGTGCTCCAAGGATGCCACTCACCTCTTTCCTCTTTCCTTGCACGACATACCCTTCAAGACACACTACATGCTCCAAGGGTGCCACTCACCTCTTTTTGTTTTCCTTGCACGACGTGCCCTTTCGGACGCACTACATGCTCCAAGGGTTCCACCTGCCTCTTGACTGACTTGGTAGACCTAAAAAAAACCTGGAGTCAATATTTCGTCAAGTGATTTTTTGGAAGACGAAGGGCCTCTAAGGAATAAGGCCCCTGCCTTATTGTGCTCCCCTTAGAATCATCGCGAGCGACTGCCACAGTCTACCCTCACGACATTGTGGGTCTTCTTGAACTAGGTAATCGTTAACCTATGGTTCAAGCCATGGTGGGAGTGCTAGTAGGATGTGGTAGGACTGTTTTCCACACCTCTCCTTTAAGACTCTGGTTGTCCTACGTGACCCCTCTACTCCACATGTGATTCTGGTCAGCAAGAGATCGTCGACCTACATCCATCAACGAAACATGTCAGCAACAATAATAAATCATCATAACATCTAATCATAAGTACATGTGTCACATCAATAACACTCAAACCCAACATTCCACTCCCTGACTCGATGTGGAGTCAAAGGGGTTTCATCGATGCCAGTGCATCCTCAATGTACAAAGTCATGTGCACTTAGGAAAACCCAGTCAATAACACCTATCTATGTGAATAAAACAAAATAACATAGCGTCAATCCATATTGTCTCATAATCATAATCGAATGATCGATAGTATAATAATCCAGATCACTTGCAAGCAAGTGTCCTCAAGGATAAGTTCGCTTAGTGCGTGCAAGAGCAGGATGTTACAAATTGTTGGAAGAAAAAAATAGGGTTACTTGGATGCTTCTTCCATTCATTTTATATCAACATATGTTCATGAAGACACAAAATTTAATAAAATATTAAAGAACATATCTCACAATGATTTGAATAAGCAACTTTGTTAACCTCATTACTTTTATATTGTTTGCATTTTAATGTTGGGAATAATTTTTTATTATGTTTTATTAAGAACTAAACATTAAATAATTAAACAAAATAAAATATTTTAATCACCTTGAATTACATGAAAATTTAATAAATTGAACCCCAATAAGACTGCATGATGAAAATTTATTAAATTTGCACAGGTCTAATCCAAAATATCCAAGTCTGAAATTTTATAAATGAAAAATAGAGATGTCTTTCCATCCATGTCTTGGGGTATTTAAACAAAATGTATGTAACCAAAAATACTATAATTACTCCTAAGATCCATTATTTATTCTAGGAGGGTTGAATCCATCCTCATGATCCACAAAATTGGAGGAAATCGCAAAAAATCCCAAATATGCCTTGATTCTTGCCAAAAATAGAGGATTTTCCTGCATAAGTGGTTGAGTTTTAACATGTCTCGAGCCTCTTTCTAGAAGAGAGTAGGTATTTTTTCATCCATGGACATCAAGGATCATTCCACATGTCTCATAATGGGCCCATCTTTCCTGAAAGTATATAAACCATAGAGTTATTACCAAAAGTTTCAACTTCATGTACTTTATGTTAAAATTTGTTTTTAATTCCTAATTTTTGTCTAAATTACAGAAAATAAAAGAAATGATAAAAAAAACCCATTTTACACATTTAGTTGTAAAAATGGTGATGGAATGAAGAATGGGAATGGTTTAAATATGGAAAAATAAGGAAACGTAAGGCTAAAAAGTATCTATCGAAAGTACCCAACACATGTCATGTGTTGCCTTGCCTTGAAATTATATTACTTCCCTTACCGTGACATGCCATTCCTTTCCTTGCCTTGACATGCCATTTCTTGTCATTCCTTCCCATGCCTTTCATTGACATTCCATGCATTCCCTTGACATACCATGCCATGTCATGCCTTGCCTTGACATGTCATGCTTTACATTAACATTCCTTTCCTTGACATCCCATGCCTTGTCATGTCTTTCCATACATTATCTTGCCTTTACATCACATGTCTTGCCTTGACATACCATGCCTTGTCTTGCCTTGCCATGATTTTCCATGCATTGTCATGCTTTACTATGAATTTCCTTACCATGCATTCTATTGCCTTGCAATGACATGCATTCCCTTCACTTACCTTACCATGCCACACATTCCCTTTCCTTTCCTTTATAGGCATTCCCTTGCCTTGCCTTCCCATACAAATCTAGGTAACCTAGTGTAATGCAACAAAACCACTTGGTAGTCTACCATTACTAACAACCTATATGGATATCATAGACATAATTCCTATTACTCATGGAATTTATATTCCTAAACAAATCAAACATATAATTTAAATGTTGAGCTCTTATAGCCTTACACTCCTCTTTTTCTTGAGAAAAGCACAACTTCTTTGGATCCTTGAGTTGGCATTGATCATAAGTTCAATAAACTAGCTCCTTTTGACCAAGCCATATATAAAATGACTCAACACATAGACACAAGGCTATATAAATATTCTACATTGTCAAATCAAGTTAGTCCCTTACATAGTCCCAGTATTTCATATTTTAGAAAATGAGAAACAAAATTTGTTTGTGGATAACACACTAAAATTTTATGCATCAATATTAACCTCCATTGACTACAATAAAAATATTTCTACTTCCAATGTAATGGAGACCATGAAATTTAAAGAGAGTTGCAACAAACATTCCATATATGTGAATGATGAATGATGGCAATGAGACCTTATGATGAACGTTGATGAAAACATGGACAATCTTAATGATTATGAGAGGAAATAAGACATCCTTGAGTCTTGAAACCCTTGCATACCATCAAGGCATTGTCTAGTCTAACCATGTCAAATTTATAGCTAAATGTATGACATCGATGGATGACATTGGTGATGAGCGTGTTGGAAGAAGTTCCATGAAATTTCAAGAGAGTTCTAACAAAACCCTAAATCCCCTAACCCCTAAACATGCATTGACCCTTAAAGCCTTAAGCCCTAATCTCTAAACCCTTAATCCATAAACCTTAGTTAATCAATAATCCATTTACACAAAATCCCTAAATCCCCTAACCCTGAAGCCATCGACCCTTAAAAACTTAAACCCTAATCCATAATCCCTTAATCCATAAACCCATATGCCCTAAGAATTTAAACATAAGTAATGGCCATATACACTCCATTAATGAATGGCCATATTTATTTGGTTTTAAAACACATAATAAAATCATCTATCTTCTTCAATTAAACTAGTACTGAAATGAAACATGAACCTATACATCATATCCCTATCACTTCTACCGAACATTCCAAAACACCTTGCAAACCACATAAATGAAATTTTGTTCAATTACATATTCTCTTTGAGAAGAACTTGTAATAATCATGAATGATTCAAATTTGCAAACACCTATGTGAGAGAATCTACATTCACAGTGGGTTGAACTTAAACTCTATAAAGTATCACTATGTACAAACTTATAAAGTAACACTATGTACAAACATTTTTTTTTAATGGTTATCATTTTGTTAACTTATTTGAAATTAAATTGTAAGATTACCATTTTGTTAACTTATTTGAAAATAAATTGTATTGTATAATTTGATTTTAATATATTTTTAACAAGTGCATGCAAAGGTGAACCTCATAATTAAACCATGAAAATCTCATAATCCCATGTATTTTCCTTGACAAATATTAATTCCATACCTATGTAGTTGAAGCTCAAATATAATCATGAGGGGTAGAATCATGAAGGTGGGTTACACTTTCGTGACAATCTGCTCTTCAAAATTTCGAAAAACAATTTTTCGGCCGAACTAAAATTATTTTTCGGCCGAAAGACGTTCTTTTCGGCCGAACTATTTTTCGGCCGAAAAAATAAACGTCAAATCAAGTGGAGCAATAACAACGACCTCGATTTGCGTGTAGAAAATTGGTCGGCCGGATATTTGTTTTACGGCAACAAGTTTTCGACCGAAAGATAGTTTGACCGAACTATCTTTCGACCGAACTATATTTTGGCCGAACTATCTTTCGGCCGAACTATCTTTCAGTCGAACTATCTTTTCGGCCGAAAGATGGTTTATATATTAGCCACACGTCGGCTTTAGAACATTTTTTCTTCACGTATTCGTTGTCTCGCGAGAGGAGTGAGTAGCTGGTCGTGGTTGCCGAGATCGCAGGGGTCACCGAGGTCGCAGGGAGAGGTCGCCGAGATCGCAGGGGTCGCCAAGATCGCAGGGAGCGCAGGTTATAGGTAAGTTTCGCTCTGTTGCTATATTCGCTATATTGTATTCGCAAATTGCCGAACTAAGTTTCGCTCTGTTGCTTTGTTTCGCTATGTTGTATTCGCATATTTTCGTTGTATTCGCTAGATTTAAATTGTGGCCGGAAATATTTGTATTCGCTAGATTTAAATTGTTGCTATGTTGTTTGTATTCAGTATGATGTTTGTATTCGCTCTATGGAAATATTTGTATGCTGTTTGTATTCGCTATATTCGCTCTATGGAAAATCATCAATGGAAAATCATCAATGGAAATATTTGTATGCTGTTTGTATTCTCTATATTCGTTGTAATCGCTATATTCGCTATATTCGAAAATATGCTCTATGGAAATATTCGTTGTATTCGCATATTTTCGCTCTGTTGCTATATTCGCTATATTGTATTCGCAAATTGCCGAACTAAGTTTCACTCTGTTGCTCTGTTTCACTCTGTTGTATTCACATATTTTCGTTGTATTCGCTAGATTTAAATTGTGGCCGGAAATATTTGTATTCGCTAGATTTAAATTGTTGCTATGTTGTTTGTATTCAGTATGTTGTTTGTATTCGCTCTATGGAAATATTTGTATGCTGTTTGTATTCGCTATATTCTCTCTATGGAAAATCATCAATGGAAAATCATCAATGGAAATATTTGTATGCTGTTTGTATTCGCTATATTCGTTGTATTCGCTATATTCTCTATATTCGGAAATATGCTCTATGGAAATATTCGCTATATTCGCATATTTTCGCTCTGTTGCTATATTTCACTTTGTTGCTATATTTTCGCTCTGGAAATATGCTATATTTCGCTCGGAAATATGCTCTATGGAAATATCCGTTGTATTCGCATAAATTTCACTCTGTTGCTATATTTCGCTCTGTTGCTATATTTTCGCTCTGTTGCATATTTCCGGTTTCGGTTATTCCCACACACTAGATTTAGATTTAAACACTAGATTTAAACTGTAGATTTAAACTGTTTCGGTTTACCTTATTTTTACCTTATTGCAATCTTCTTATAGTTTCATTGGATTGAACATTATAGAGAACCATACACCTATAAACACTCAAGAAGCATTGATCTTCACAAGAACACCAAAAGTTAGTTTAGGGTAAAATTGTAGAACAATAATTTCTTTAAAAATTCAATGATTAAGACAAAAAGATGGGTTACTCAATGAGATATAGGACACATTGAAAATAAATCTGTGAAGGAAAACAAGGTACTTATACAAGGAACTATGTTTTAATATGACTCAAACTTCGAGATCTAATGATGATGTCTGATTTCTAATGCAATGATAACCATAAATTGTTTAATGGGATTGAACATTATAGAGAACCTTACACCTATAAACATTCAAGAAGCATTGATCTTCACAAGAACACCAAAAGAAACCGTTAGTTTTAAGGAGGGTAAAATTGCGGAACAATAATTTCTTTAAAAATTCAATGATTAAGACAAATAGATCTGTTACTCAATCGGATATAGGACACATTGAAAATAAATCTATGAAGGACAACAAGGTACTTATACAAGGAACTCTGTTTTAATATGACTTCAAACTCAGATCTAATGATACAATAATGCACATTCCCTGGTAACATTAACCGGATCTGAGACATACAATAGATTTAAATGCCCAAACATAGATCCAACACGAATGATGTTATGTTTTAAGCAAGTGACATAGTATACATATTAGATTTTTTTATTGTCACCTTGCTTGGTATGGATGGATATGCATCCTTTACCCATGGCTGAGTAATTTTTTTTTTTTTATGTTTAAAGTTTTTTTTTTTTTTTTTTTTTTTTTTTTTTTTTATTGTCACCTTGCTTGGTTTGGATGGATTGCTTCAAGTGGTATTCCATTTAAAATCTAATCATAGTTAAATTGAATTAAATAGGAACTTAAATTATCCTATTAAGGGTTGAGAGGTGTGTTAAAACCAGTTGTCTTTTAAGGGAAAATTTTATTTAATTTAGCAGTTGAGTTCAATAAATTTCTTGCATGTCTATTTCTTGCATCACAATCACTTGCATGTCTATTTCTTTGAATCTTGCGCATGTTCAGTCATTGAACCATTCTTTTTATGAAAAATTTGGGAAACTATATGCATGTACACCTATATGCATTCATTTTAGATCAAAGTGAGAACTAGGTGTTAGCTTATAATTTTTTGCAAACTCTAGGCTCCAAATTTCTAGTATTTAAATTCATAGTTTGTCATTAATTAGATAATATAGATTGGTATGAGGATGAAAGGGCAAGGTTCTTCCTCCCAATGTGGATGAAGAATTGCATTATTGTTCACATGAATTTTTAGGTTAGAATTGAAAATCATTAATACCTTGTCCTTTGTGGGATGTGAAGAACTCTTTTTTATTTAATATGTGCTCTACCTCACACTATTGAGTGATGATATTGGTAGATCAAAGTAAGCTTAGATGCATTTTTTTTTTTTTTATGTTTTTCAATCCAACATCTATGGAGTTGAAGACCCCAAGTGTCCACATAAATTACAATCTAGGACTAGTTTTCATTTTTCTATTCAAACACTTAAAGGAGTTTAAAGGAAGTAGTAAGGACCTTTAAGTTTCCACATCTTTTTTACAAACTAGGGAAAGTTTCATTTGCTTTCCAAGAAATTTAAAATTTTACTAGGTTGAAATAATTCACATTTAGAACTTAATTAGGAAAGAGTAACGAACCCTATATATTCATGATATAATTTTGTTCATAGAGTTTTTACACACATGTCATTTAAACAAATTTCACCCACACACTAAGGATTTAAAGGTTACACTATTTTGAGTATGAACGTCTCCCTAAGAAATCCTCCTCCTAGGAGGATCATACCAATTGAGGAGTTTTAAAAAAGTCCTTCATCGCACCCTTAATCAAGATGAACTAGTTCATGTCCCCAATTCAAAAATTTTAAAGAAAAATCCAACCAACAAACTAAAATCTTCCCTTAGAATGTCACAAAATAATTTATAGTGCTAGTTAGGATTTCACGGGTTAGTATCTAAATAACCCTGCATTATCTCTTTCATATGAGACATAGAATTTGATTTGTAGGGTGATGTCAAGATCATTTCTACCAAACATGGTCAGAACCCATTTGGTAATAGGGGCACTCTTGAGAGTGGATAATGATGAGTTGGGACCAAATGTGTGATTGAGACTGCTACTTGTGGGATTTTAATAAAGAAATCCCACAACCGTTATATTTCAGCGTAAAGGTAGTGAAACATATTGAATGTGTTTGTAAAGAGTTAACTTAGTGACCAATGCATGGGATGTCTTAAATTCTAGTATTAAATTCCGCATCATATTTTGAACAACTATTGGGAAATATCATTCATTCATGAAATTCCATTCATTCTCACTTTCAATAGTGATCATTTGGTGGATTCATGCTCGATTGTTGAAATTATTGAAACACCTAGTCCCGTTTTTTAGAGGAAGGCCATAAGTCATTGTGGACCATGTTTTTTAATTTTCAACGCCCTTGTATGATGGAAATTTGAACATCCTATCAAAAACTTATTACCTTAGACTCAATTATGAATGTCGTTTAATTTATTTTTCTTAATGTAGTTTAATTTAGCTATATTTCTCTTTGATTCTTCTATTTATTTCATAGAAACACATTGATTGTGAGATTCCACCTAAAATCAATGTTTCTTATGAAAATCCACAACCATAGGAACCCTTCATCATCCTAACATTCTAACACTTTACTAGATTCCCACCACTATTTGTAGGTGTCCCAAGTCTTACCATTACCCTAATTTGACTTTGCCACATAGATTAACCTTTGAACACGACATTACTTGGATCCTTCCTATTTGGATCAACATTTTTAGGTTCATATGCTCAAGAAATCACTTGGAGGTTGGTTCCCAATAGTTGGGAAATATGGAAAGTAATCCACAACCATTTGTGCTCAACGCAAATGTAGCCTATTAATCATATATGTTATCTCTATATATTATATATTTAATGAAACCTACTAATGATCCCATCTTGCATCATGCAACATGGCTGCCAATTCCATCCAAATTCCCTCACACATTTCAAAATTTGAAGGGAAACTTAGTGAACACCTAGAAAACCATATCATGGCTTTTCACGTGTGGTGTTCATCCAACACCATCAAATAAAACTCAATCTGGTTCACTTTCTCCAATGAATCTTAACAAGACAATCCACAAAGTTGTATATTGACTAAGAATCTAGGTCACATTCTACTTCCATGTCTTTGGTAAATGCATTCCTAACCTTCTAATTTCTAGTTCACCATGACATGAGCTTATAAATCCTCACTAATTTATGGAAAAACACTATACACATACCATGGATAGCATCCATGAGGGTGTCAATGAAGAATATTGTGAGGGGTACCACCATACCCCAAAGTGAGGGATAGGAATATATATATTTAAATATCTACATTTCGACCTAATATATGGTGATTTTAATAAGTATACATAGTCTTCCTAGATTCTCCTCATCTTTAACCCTTTAAGCCAACAAAATTTGGGACATATCATTCCACCGATGGGTTAAGTGGGACAATGGCTCATTTCAATCCACCTTGTGGAAATCCAACCTCAATTGATACTAGTCATTATAGAAATAATTATTGGGGAGCCCTTTCATATCAACCAACTACTATAAAACCATATATATATCTAGAAATATGCCCCGAAACAATCCTCACAAAGCGACATAGTGAAACAACCATGTACTTCTAGTGATTTCCATTCACTTCCAAACATGCACGTTACCCACATGCCCCATGCGTTACCCCATGCACATTGCCCTTCAACGTGGTGCTTTGCTTGTTGATTGCTTAGACTTGATAGAAGTGTGATTTGTGGTATTTTGTCTAGTCCTTGGCCCCACATTCTTTTAAAACTACAATGATAGGACTTTACTCGATAATGTGGGATCCCCCTTGGCTTGGTCTTTTCAAACCTGAAGTGTGGAGTGAGTCATATAGGGTGACATTTAGTGGCTCACTTGATAGTTTTCTTGGGGTTTCCTTCACATCAAAGGTTGGACTTTTTCTTTAGGGAGTATTTGAGTGGTAACAATATTCTTACAGGAGATAACCTTTGCTTTTGAATGCGAGGAGTTGAATGATAGGGGGAATACATGTCCACATAGAGCAAAGAAATGCTAGTCAAAGTGGCACTAGTAACATGTATTTTATTAAATGATGAGGTGCTAGTAAAATTGATCTCTTCAATTGGAAACACTTATTGATGCAAAGGAATTACTCTAATAAAGGGAACCACAAAGGTGGAGTGACCACCTTCAATCTTATGACTTTGAGATCGTCTATGATGGGTGTAAAGATAATATTGTTGCAAGTGCTTTATATTAGCAAGATGAACCAACCACCTTCAACTCCATCTCATTCAAGCAAGCCTACTTGGGTTACCAAGAATTCCTTGTAGACCACATAACAAATTTGACCACACATTAAGTTCACCTAAAGATTGGTGTCATCCTCTCAAAGAATCGCATATATTTTTTCCTTAGGAAGAAATCAAGCTTAGATGTAATCCACAACCTAACTAACCAATCCCCTAATGGAGTAGTAATGCATTTATAGACAAGTAAAGAAAAATTACACCTTTAACCCTGTTTCTAAGTTTAAAAGCACCAATTTGACGCCCCTTGAACTCCGCGTGGCGGTGATTGGAAAATGATGCTCCGATTAGAAGGGGATATGCCACTTTTAAATCGCTTGAAACCATTAGATAAAAGATGATATCAGTGAAGGATACCATGGACCAATGTTAGTATGGCACAAGGTTAAGCGTGGATTCTGAGGACAGGGAACCAATAGTTTTTTTTTTCCTTGGAAGAAATCAAGCTTAGATGTAATCCTAACCCTAACCTAGCCAATCCCTAATGGAGTAATCTCTGTTTACAAACAAGTAAAGAAAAAACTTACGCCTAACCCTATTTCTAATTTTAAATAGCACCAATTTGAAACACCCTTGAACTCACATAGCAAAAGTGGTGGAAAATGATATCAATGAAGGATATGCCACTTTTAAATAGCTTGAAACCATTAGATAAAAGATGATATCGATGAAAGGATACCATGGACCAATGTTTGTGTTTTAGCGACTTATGGATTGAAATGTGTTGTTTTGTGTGCATGGGTGATGAGTGAGAAGAGTTAAAAATTTGCCACATTGTCTATGGACCCCTTATATTTAGTTGATTGATTCATGGATGAATGACGGTATTTATGTTTTCTAATGAGCAAGTATTTGTGTACATCTTTGGATTTTTGATAAACTACATTGTGGATGAATGTGTGGAGTGATAATGGAAACCTGCGGGATTATCAAATATTCCTCGCAAACGATCTAGGCTTTCTCAAGAAGGAAGAACAATGGCTCCTTCAACTGAGACTCCGAGCGAACACCAACAATCTCGTCCAAGGAAATTGTCAACCGAGTCTGTAAATACATCAACTGCCGAGAACACAACTCAAACCCGGTATTATGGATGCAACCTTTTGGATGGGATGGCATCCAACACTTCCTACACGCGAGAATGTAGGGAATAACTCTACGGACAGGAGAGGCATTAATAGTAAGTTTCTAATATTTTGTTTATTTTTTGTTGAATTTTGTTGTATTTAAATTTATGTATTTAAGTTTCTAATTTTTAACTTTGTTTATTTTTACATTTAAAATTTTTGTTGTAGGCAATCGGTTTGGAGAAGGGGTGACAATGAGTGGTTATCCGCGAAGATTCAAATCGATCTTGAGGAGGGAGAGTGGAATGGCAGGATGTGGTATCAAGAAGCGAAGATTACCGCCAACATCCACCTATCCTTGAAATTGGCGATGAACTTACCTAGGAAGGGAATATAGAAGAAATGACACTTGAGCGATACTTTCAGGTGTCAAAAAGACGTTTGAAAATGATTTGGCGGTATTGGAACTTCCTTTGGATAGCGAGCAAAGCTTGCAAATTGTTTTGCATTCTTTGGAAAACTTTATGGATGCATATCAGGAAAGATGAGACCCAACCACTTGTGATTTTAGATCTAATGGTGAAAGTCAGAGGTGATGGGTGTTGATAAATGGGATACAGTAAAATAGAGTTTCAAAGGAAGGCAGCCATCTCTATAGTCCAATTTCAAGGAGGGTCCAAAGCGGAAAATCTTGAAGGTCTGATATTTTAAGCACCCCCATAGTTAGTTATCGTATAACTTGATTTTTTGTATATGGAAAATTGTCGTGGAATGATGAGATTCCACATTATTTTACCCGCGACATTTTTGCAAGTTTTTTTTTTGCAGATGAAACCTGATTATACCGGTCTACCATCCAAATATTATGAGTAGCAGTAAAGGGCGGTATATAATTGCAAGGGGGCATATCGAAGTGGAGCATTGTCGAGGCCTCCACAACCTCCGGTCTTTGCTCAAAAGGGGCATTTGCATCACTTTGAGTTCAGTTCTTCGAGTTGGCAAAGAGGCCAGGACTGCAGTCGGGGAGAATTTGGAATCTATGTTCTATGGTATTGATGTTGGCATATGAAGCATCAGTGAGCAGAGACCGATTCTCGAGCCACATTTGTTGATAAAAGAGATGCAGACTTGGATACAATGTCGTGAGGAAAAGTTTTGGAGTATGCCAAATTTTCGGGATGGATTGGAAGAAGCTCATTTAGAATGATGACACGAATCGCAGATTGGTATGCTTGATCTATTTAAGAGCAAATTTGGCGCATTTTATGATAGTTTATTTCAAATTCTAGATATATATATCCTTGTTTCTATAGAAATAATCCAGTTCTTCTTGCCATTAATCATAGTTTACAGATATATTTAAAACGAAGCTCCAGTTGGTAGGGACTTGATTCAACAAGTTTAATTTGGATGGATTAGTCCGGGTATGTTTTTCTAATAGTTGTTCAATTTCCACTCTTTTGAATAAGGGGTTAAAAACAACATTTATTTTATATAATTGTGAACATGTTAAAATCTTCAATTTAGTTCTTAGTTTTGTTGTTAGTGCAGCTCTCTATTCCATCTATTCCATCTCCTGCTACTTGGGGTGGCTTGTCTCAAATCTTAGTGGGAGTGTTTGAAGCGGGTGGAAGTTCACAAGTATCATTTAATGTATTAAAATCATTTAAATTTAATGTGTTATATAGTGAACTTTCAATATAATTTATTAAATTTTCAAATTTGAGAAATGTTATATAGGCTAATTTGGAGAAGATAGTACATGAGAGTATGCTCGGGAGAGATTGGATTGATGGAAACAGCCGTTCAGAAGGATGTTCATGATGAATCCATTGAGGATGATTCATAAATGTAAATTCTTGACTTTTTATGCAATTTTGTTTTTTCAAATTTATAGTTTTTTTTTTTCAAATTTATAGTTTTTTATTTTGAATTATATAGAATCCTAGATAAGTTTTCATTGTCTTAAATGGTGTACACTCAAACTTATAGGGGTTAGATCATGATGAACACCTAATTTTTGAACTTGAATATGTTTGAATATTTGAGAACATATTGTTAAATGGTGTACACACTCAAACCTGTTTTAAAGGTTAGATCATGATGAACACCCTAATTTTGAAATTGAATATGTTTGATCATTTGAGAGCAGATTCTATCCACATCAGAAAAGAGAGTTTTAAATTTTTCCTCGATTAGGTCCTTGCTTTCTTATCCAAGAATGGCATAGTATTATATGAGAACATTTATTCCATCGAGAGATTTATGGAGTCCTTGCTTTCCATTTGTCCAAGAATGGTGAAGTATTATATGAGAACATCTATTCATGGAAGAAATAGAAGAATAAGTATTTCGAAAGAATGGTATTTAAAAATGATGATTTATGAACTTTTTGAATAATAAGTGTCTTTTGGAAGAATTGCTTAATATGGGGATTTATGCTCGTCCTTTAGTTTGAAAAGACATCATGAAATTTGATTATATTACCTTGTGAAGAGAGGTAGAGAAATATTTTTAACTGCTAGGGAGATTAGTATTTTAATGATGCAGTGTAATGTAAGTCAAATAACAACACACTGGGATAGAAATTACATCTTTAAGTTGGGGCTTTATCCACAAGGAGGATTTTGGAAGGATTTTGGACTTTACATTTACAGGAGATAACTATTTCTTTGGAAGAATGACTTAATAGATGAAATTTGTGAATTATCTTTTTCATATACAGTTTTATATTTATTTTCAGTATTATCTAGCTCTAACTCTAATAACAATTTGTTTACCAAGAACATAAACATCACAAAATGGATAATGGAATTTTATTTTAATTACAATTTCTGAATTCTATATTATTTTGCATGTTTAGTTAGCCAAGTTCTCACTTTTAATCTGTTTTGCGGGTTTTCAATTTCGTAATATGAAGTGATCTATCTTAAAGATATGGCTTATTGTCCAGAATTTTGGAGTTGAATCTTTTTGTTCCATGTTATCATCCTAAAATGGATGTGGAACTTATGTATTTTCTAGTGTTACTATTAGGACTTTTTATTATGATGTAGGACTTTTATTATAAGCTGTTACTATTGATTTTATTATAATGTATCTCTACATATATATATTTCATAATTTTGGAATTCAAAATGGCAATTTGTCTTATGTACATATTTTGATTTATTTTATTTTTGGAATTAAATATTATTACTCAATCTTATTTTATATGTATGGAACTAACTTTATATGTTCATTGGAATATTTATGAAATGTATAACTTTTCAATGCAATGGCAAATTATTTTTTAATTTTCTTTTCTTTAATATTGATGTTACACATGTATATTGATGTTACATGTAGATACCTAAATAAAATGTAGATACAATTTTTCAATATCAGTTTAGTGAATGAAGAATACTAACAATTATATAATATGTATTATTTTTATGTTTTTCATGACTCTTATCATTTATTAGTTCTTGTATATATATTTTTTTAACTTGGTTAAAATGCTTGTACAAGGTTTCTTAGTGAATGCACAATGATAGAATTTGAATGATGGAGTTCTCTAGATATTGGGCTTTTCATTACTTAGTATTTATTATTCCTTATATGTATTTTATTTTGTTTACAATGGATGATTTCTAACCATAGGGATGCCATTTGTACAATTGAATGGTTGTCATCATTATAATAAGATTTTGAATTTACATGTAAATATCATTGTATAGATTCATCTTAATTTCAGTTTATTAAGCGTTGAGAAAGATCAAATCTCTAAGATCAAATCTCTCAATTTAACAACATATTATTTCATGCTTTATCACAATATTGCTATCACCATATAAGACAAGGTGGGCCAACTTAAAATCACAAGCTTCTTGTTAATTGTAAGGATCAATTACTAATCTCATTTGTTAAGTGTAAGGATCAACTGTTAATCTCCTTTATTATACCATGTGGTATTGTTGTTTTATGTTGAAGTCATAATACATTAGATCTTTATAAAACATGGACCGTGTGCAAAAGGAAGGAAGGTTGGTAGATTCATGTGAATATTATTGGTTGTGATTATTAAAAACAATGGTTGATTACAAATGCATGCCATTAAAATGGTCACATTCACTTTCAACCTCACAAAAGGAAATCATGTTATTCAATGTTTTAGATTCCAAAACTTTGTAGATGTAGTCATCTAATATAATGTATTTTGGACTGTAAGGAAATTGACAAAATTCCTTACATGATACAAGTATCTATTTTCAATCTAATGTTAATGAGTGGTTCAACATGTGGTTCAACCTTAGTAAAGACAATCATGTTACTCAATGTTTTGGGTTAAAACTTCATAGATGTAGTCATCTAATCTAATGTGTTTGGACCGTTAGAAAATTGACAAAAATTTTTAACCAATGCAAAGTATCTATTTTCCAATTAATGTTAATAAGTGGTACTTTTTAATGCAAGAAAAATACCCTCCCACTACTTTATTCAAAATGAATTAAAACTTGTGAAAGCCTTAAATTGGCCATTCGAGGGCTAGAATTCAATGCAGGTTTGAATAATTGAAGACTAACATCAAAGGAGTTATTCATCCGCGAGACATACAAACATTAGTTCAACCAGAGGGGTTTCCATAATGAAATAGAAACAATGAAACCATATGACCAAGAGCTTCTATAGGAGATGAAAACATTTAATCTAATGTGTTTTTGGACCATTAGAAAATTGACAAAATTCCTTAACCAATGCAAGTATCTATTTTCCAATCTAATGTTAATGAGTGGTACTTTTTTAATGTAAGAAAAAATACCCTCCACTACTTTACTCAAAATAATTAAAACTTTTGAAAATAGGTGTATTCAGACTAGAATTCAATGCCACTTTGAATAAGGTGGACTAACATCCAAAGAGTTATTCATCATGGAAGCATACAAGAAATTAACCAAATCCAAAGAGGGTTTCCATAATGAAATAAAAAAAAATGGAACCATATGACCGAGCCTATAGGAGATGAAAACATCTAATCTAGTAATGAACTTTGGACCATTAAAAATTGACAAAATTCCTTATACAATGT
Organism: Picea sitchensis; assembly: GCA_010110895.2. Lineage (NCBI taxonomy): Eukaryota > Viridiplantae > Streptophyta > Pinopsida > Pinales > Pinaceae > Picea > Picea sitchensis. Next base: position 22,896 of record SNQJ01S0018149.1, on the reverse strand, counting down.
AAGTATCTATTTTCCAATCTAATGTTAATAAGGGGTACTTTTTAATGTAAGAAAAATACCCTCAACACTTTACTCAAAATAATTAAAACTTTTGAAAGCCTTAATATGGCCATTCGAACTACAATTCAATGCACTTTGAATAATTGGACTAACATCAAAGAGTTATTCATCATGGAAACATACAAACATTAACCAAAGCCAAGAGAGGGGTTTCCATAATGAAATAAAAAATGGAACCATATGACCAGGCCTATAGGAGATGAAAACATCTAATCTAATGTGTTTGGACCATTAGAAAATTGACAAAATTCCTTACACAATACAAGAGTATCTATTTTTTCCAATCTAATGTTAATAAGTGATACTTTTTAATGTAAGAAAAATACCCTCCCACTACTACTCAAAATAATTAAAACTTTTGAAAGTCTTAAATTGTATTGAACTAGAATTCAATGCACTTTGAATAATTGGACTAACATCAAAGAGTTATTCATCATGGAAACATACAAACATTATAGAAGCCAATAGGGTTTCCATAATGAAATAAAAAAAATGGAACCATATGAACAAGTTCCAAGATGCACATCATGTGATATTGTCATTGGGAAACAAATTTTGAGGCAATAAAGCCTTGGTATGCGTCACATCTCAACAACGTTAGTAATTATAGGTTTACAATTTCAATGTTGTGTCTGCCAAGTTTGTTTAAAAACAACGTAATAGTATTCCATCTTCAATTATTAGTTCATGGTCGACTTTGGACATTTTCCATTTTAACTTTTTTTTTTTTTTATTGAACTTCTATTAATTTTTATGCGCAGCTATACATACCAAATGACTATATTGACAACTTGTGACCTCGGACTGATAGTCTTGAAAGTGAAAATGAGTATGGGTTTGATGGGTTTTCTTACAAAATATCAACTCAATACAATGGATCCTCTCATATATAAAACCGTTATCATCAAAATCTTCTGGCAGCCTCATCTTTTGTGGCGTGCATGCATCAAATAATATTTCACTTTTTCAATGTTGTCTCTGAGGTGCAAGCGACAAAACATATCCTGCAAATAAGTGGATATATTGTACAACAATTAATTAATGTTAGATTATCACACAAGTAATCGGGATAGTTATTTGAAGAATTTGACCCAATTTAATTTTACCTTCTCTAACAAGATCAAAACTCTATAAGCCATCACTTGACACTATAGTTTCATTTTGATTCCTATCTCCTCTAAAAGCTTACCGTGGCATTTTTCTCTTTACATTAAGTTCAACATGTAGCCTTGGTATATCCGTTTTCCTTCATGAAATATCCTCTGTGGATTAGTCGTCTGTACAATGAATAAAAAGCAAGAGGTGTTCGATACATCAAATGCAAAGCCCTCATTTGAAAACTTTGTTTGTTGGTGTATTTTCTTGTTCGAGGTATTATGCTGCGTATGGGATTGATCTATTTACATACTCTATTCCAACATGCCAAAGGCACACTTACCTGGGAATAAGAAACTAATTAACTTGAAATCTCGAAGAAGAAAATGATTGAAGATTGAATATATAAATTTGAACACATTCAAATTGATATATCCTACAATACATACACATGCAACATTTATATATAGACACACCTGCGCACGTAAAGCAGCCAGTTATGGATTATATTCATGGCTTAGAGCTATTTTGCACCATTGAACAACTTGTATGGCGGATTCAAATCGATCGGCACATGAAGGTTCAACTGATACCTTCAAAGTGCTAGTTTTACACATGCCCCTGCACCCGTTATTGCTCTCTTTTTCCATGACTATTCTCAAAAAATTCCAACAATGTGTAATATTTAATTTTTTATGAAGGCGGCATAACCAATAGAATGATCGTGAATATTTGAATTGAACTGCACATCCATATGACCATATTCAATGTTGATCGAATATGATTTGGCGTTCTTTCAATGAATCATGAATTTTATCAAAACAATGTTGTACATAATGTGTGTAGTGTGTTCGATCATCACTTATATAAAAAGTGATATTCTTTAATAACATGTGATGTCGTCGTCGATTGACCTATGTTTGGAAGACTTCGTTGAGAATTTCTATATAGAACGTGGAAAAGTATAGTTATTTGATCAGAATGATAATATTCGCACTGTATTTCTTTTTATACAGCGAATGTGTAATTCGTCGCAAAATCAACTACATACAAAAATTTCCCTGGTGGAAACACTTCCGCGTGATTGTTTGGTGTAGATCTTGCCATGAGAGATCTATCTCGCAATTCTTAATGGTATGGTAGATTTCTTATTCAAAATTCTTCAAAAACTCTATTAAACCGATTTTATCTACCTTCAAATCAAGCCTTTTGGAAATAACATTTGAAGAGTGTGGAATTCGTGTTGCTCAAATATCCATATCTTTTCCAATTGACTCTATATTAGAAAATGATTGATCAATTTATTATCAATATGATACTTTGAATGAAAAGAACTTAGATTTCCATAGCGATCACATTTCTTTCCACCAACACATTTTTTTGGTAAAATAAATCATCATCTTCTCTTTCACATAGGGTTCGGATATGAAAAGAGCACTGACGTGGGAGGAGGTGAATGCATTACATAAAGTTTGCAAAATCCGAGAATTAACCGTGTACAACTCAAACTCCACATGATACTGACAACAACCGATGTCGCGGGGCCAGTGATGTGTCTAACAAACTATGGTTTTTGTTGTACAAATGTATTGATAGAAATTTAACTTCTTTGTATTTATTGCTCTTCTTTGAATTTATTAAACAACTCTATTTGTGTGTTGGCAATGTAATGTTTTAGATGTTCTTCATATTGATTTCATGCTATTCTTGATGCAACATCCCTTGTATGTGGTGAAACGAGAGATTCTTCAATAATTCACGGGCCAATTCTTTAACATTTTACGCAAGTCTATCTTTGTAGGGTTGTCTAGAAATCATTGTCCAAAAAGCCAACTCATCATTTACATCTATTTGGAAGCGGAATTTTCTATGTTTGTGTAATGTTTTTTATTGACGTGCCCAAAGCTTTTTCCATAGGTACTTAAGCTTGATCTTTTATATTTCTCCCTTAAACAATTGTTTTTTGTAACGTTTTATGTGCAACACTGACATTTTCCTTTTCGAGATTTTTCAAAAGCTTTAATACACTAGTTATATTATGTTAAAGACGATTACATTTGCACCTTTGTATCCTTTGTCGAGTTTTGAATACCCAATAATGATAGCAAAAAGCTTCTTTTAACTTTCTTGACTTCAATAGAAAGTAAAAGTTGAACGTGTTATTCTTGATTCATCTTTGAAATAAGTATTATATATATATTCTTAGTTGATATCTTATATAATGCTTAGCTTTTCTTCCCAAATTTGTCATTATCAACATTTCTAATATTTCATCATAAATATTGATAGATTCTCCTGCATAAACTTTAAATTGAAATATGCCTATTAAAAAGCATAACCGAACACAAATTTACTAACTTATATATACTTGAGTGTTCATCTTATATTAATCCAAATTTATGTACACATACCTATAGGTGATTGATCTTCTGATTCAATTTCGGTTCAACGTCTTCTTGACATTATGAGACATATCTATTTCTGTTTTTTGAAAACATAAAATTCTAATTACGATCAATTATATTATTTAAAATATTTTTAATTTGAATTCTATACTTTGGATTTTGTATTACTATCTTTACACGGGAAAGGAGGGCATTTAGTCTTGCTTGTCCTTTTATACAAAGGATTAGACAGGCTCCTAGACGACTCCTCAGTGGGGAACTAGTAAACTTTTATTGAGTGTGATGGAGTGGGCGTGCCTTCGCTTGACTAGGACCTCTTGATACGGATTTGGATTTAAACTTTAAACACAGCTCGATAATTTTATATAGATAGAAAGAGCGAATAGTTTTAATGGATCAGAATGAGTCAATGTGTGTTGTGTGCTTAATCATCATATCAGCATGCATACCTAGTTGAACTTCTTCTTATTAGAAAATCTCTATTGACATTATCATCGTTTATTTCTTCAATATTACATGTTCTTGTTTCTTTCTCGATAAAAGCTCTTTTCTTTGCTCGATTTGGCCAGTATCATCACAGAGTGCGATCATATTTTCTCTTGCACAAACTTTTGTTTCCATTGATTTTTATGGTTATTCGTAAAAGATATGTTCAACAAAGACTTCACTTTGAAAAATGCTCAACATTTATCTTTCAACCCATAAGAATTGTTATTCAATAAGAAACTTGAGGAACAAACATCATTTACCTTATTCAACAAAACCAAAAAAGATGATTCAACTTTGTTTAAGTGTTCTAAAAACCACCATGTATCGATGTCGATCCTCCGATTAAGACTATAGAACAGAGGGAATAAATAAAAAAAAAAATGGTATGATCGATGAGAGGAGTGTTTGAAATCATATCCTCGAACTCATATATTTTTGTTCATTTGATGGTTAGTAATTAAATTTGTTAGGTTGCAATCCTATTTATAACATTTGGCGCGAAAAGAACTTAAACGATGTGTTGTTTCATATTTTCAAACGTATATGATGTTTCGTTTCATATTTTCCGACGATGGGATTTCAGTTCAACGATATGTTGAAAAATTCACTTTCGGCTGAAAGATTGGGAAATCGTTTAATTTAACGGGTTCCGTTAAATTTTATTCTTTCGGCCGAAACATTTATTGTTCGTCCGAAACATCAATTACCACTGAAAACCAAAACCCGAGAAATGCCCCAAGCATAGCTAAACTTGAGGAGGTTGTGGACTCCTACAAACATTGAATTTGGTTTCGAAAATGACACCGGCATTTCTGAAATTGAATCTACTTTCAATTAGGTATAATTTGTTTCATTTTAGTTATTTTTATCTGAAATTTTATTTAATTTTTAAAAACTCACTACATGTACCATTGATATTATGATTTGGTGAAATGAAATATCGGTATCTCAAAAAATATAAAGTTAAAAATTTTTGAAAAATATATTCATAATCATATTTGATTCTTTTTCAAAGGGTATATTTATTTTACTTTTTAGTAAAAATTAATATAGATACAGGGTGTAGAAAAACATGTATTTAAACTTTGCACTTAGCGTTTTCGGCTTGGTCAACTTCAAAAATTCTAGAAATTATAATATTCATCCGTTAAATTCAAAATGATAGTCATAATAAAATAGAGAGTCTTTCTACGTAGATTGTTCGCGATTATGTTTGTTTCTTTAAAGGCATGGTTTAATAAAAAACATTGTTGTGAAATAAGTAACTCATTATCATTCATTTTCGTGTTTAAGAAACATCTTGTTAAATAGTTGTCAAATTGACATATCAAATCATGATAAAAAATTGAAAATAGTCATTAGAAATTGAACACTAATTCTTCACAAGTTTTGTTTTTCTTGTAAAGTGAAATTGAAATAAAAAAATGCTTTTATATGTGAGTTGAATAACTTTGTAGAAAATGGAGTTTTCTCATAAAATAAGCGAAAGTGTAACCCACCTTCATGATTTCACCTTGAGGCCTCCTAAAAACTTGAGATAGATTAGGTCATTGGTAATTACCTCTGTCTTTGGCCCCTCTCTTTGGTATTTTTTCCATTTAATGTCTAGTTCTGATGTAATATTTTTTCATTTAATGTCTAGTTCTCATGGAAGATCCCCTCTATTTATTTTCTTGGGTTATTCTTTGGCCTTGTTTATTCCTTCGTGGTTTTTTTTTGGCTAGATATTCTACTTTTCCCTTGGATAAATCTCAAGAGTGTCTTGATTTGGTATTTTTTTAGTTCAAAATGTTTTCCTAAGAATCTAAATGACCTAATAATTGTTTTGGATGTGCACAAGGGTTGACAAGATCAAAATTGATCTTCCCTTTATGGGCTCTCTATGTCATGCCATATATGGGTTTTAAAGATGGATACTTGTCTATGTCTCATGGACAGGAAGAACAAAGAGGCGAATTCCAATGAAAAACCCTTAAATTGTCTCAAGACTCACTTGTTCTTGGGTTTAACCATAGATGAGTGATTGTGAATGTTAACCTTTCCTCAAAACTTATTTTTGACACAATTTGTTTGCCTCTGTGACTATCCTTTCTATAAATAGCCCCATTTCCTATGTTTGAATCTATTTAAAAAATTTCTAAATTTTCTCTAGGATTATTTCTCACCTTGAACCTTCACTTCCAAGTCATTTTATTATCATCACATAACTCTCTCACTTCCTTATCTTTGTGGGTTTTCTTTTTCATTTTTCAATCTCATCATCGAGGAGGATTATTTAACATAGTTTAGGCTTAATGATATCTATCAAACCCTTCTTGGGGTGAAGGTGTCCTTCCAAGGGGGTATCAAATATCATTGAATATCAACCAATCAGTCATTATGCTAACAAAAAAGGCATTTCCTCTGTGTACCCAATTGACATATAAATCCGATTATATGTTGGAACTTACACAAACCAAGTGGAATTTATTTAGGAACCAAATATCAATATAGCATCAAGAAAACATGAATAATTTTCGATGCCTTGAAAAGATAGAATTTTAGATAATAAACACTCTTCAAGGGGGCGACCTCCTTATGCCCCACACAAATGTTCAATTACAATATGATTTGCAAATGAAATGCATCTCGCTTAATTTGTATATAGGGAGACTAGGAGGTATAATTACAACCAATGGACTAAAGCTGACATAAATGAAATAACATTACTAATGTAATATGCCCCAATTAAAGGGGGTAATGGAGCCACTATTTAGGGCTTAACATTTCCTTTCCCTTGAGACAAGTGTTGTCCACAGCACTTGAGTAAATCTGGATATACGTAGCAAAGACTCATCTTCCCAAATTGGAATATTTAGCCGATGGTTTCTTCCATTTAATGAGATACTGTGAAATGGATCTATTCCTCAATCGTGAATTCTTGTGTTAGTGATGGCTTGAGGATCCAATATGGCAGATTTTCCCTTCCTTGTTAAGTTACGGCAATATAGTTTGAACTTCTGAACATCACCTATATAACCTTCTTTAAGCATGAAACATATGTAAAACTAGGTCAATACTCTGGTGAAGATGTAGAGCAAATCAATTTGTATGTCAGCAGTGCAATCTTGCAACACCTTATAAGGGGCCATAGTGAATTTGGTGATAATTTATTTATCCTTCTTGGCTTGCATGAGTGACATTTGTTTGTATGATTGTATTCTTAAAACCACCCAATTCCCTACTTCAAATATTATTTCCACTACGATGTTGATATGTTTGTTCTTTCATGCGATTATGTGCCATGGTTAGGTTATCCTTTAATATTTGGAAAACTTTTGTTGATGCTTTCGATCTAGATGTTCAACTGCTTGAACCTTACATTTTCTTTAGAGAGGTGATGGAAGGAGGGTGGTATCCATAGAGTGTACAATAAATGGTGTCATTTTGTTAGGTATGAAAGAGTGTTATACCACCATTCTACAAGGGTGCTCATTTTGGAGCCATTGTGTTTTCTCCAGGAGAGAGAAAGAGCAACGAAGGTAGCCTTCAGGACATTTGTTCACTATCTTGAAGTTTGTCCATTAGATTGAGATGATAGGTTAGAGCTGTGAGCCAATTGAATACCCAAACAAAGAAATAATTATCTCCAAAAATGTCAAGTGAAGATGGGATCTCTGTCACTTACAATAATCTTTAAGGATACATGTAGATTTTGAACTATCTTCATGATCTGATGCTTAAGCTATTACTAACTTTGAGCAGGATGAGAGGGAGTGCACAAAAGTGTGCATAGTTAGTGGAATCTATCAACAATAACCATGATGACACTCTCCTTGGACTTCAGTAACCACAGCTGTTAGTCATGGAGCTCCTCCCGGTGCTAACTTGGGATGGCTAATGGTTGTAAAATATCTGGGGTCCTAATTGGACACTTATTTTGTTGGCAAACCAAACATTCTACCAAAAACCTTTGAACATAGGTTTTAAGGCCATCCCAAAAAAATCCTTCCTACTTGACCCTATGGTAGGTTTAAAAATCCACGAGTTAAAACCTCTTTGGAGGGTTAATGCAATTCAATGTACCTTTTGTTTGAGTTAGGTTCTTTTTTACATAAATATCATGATAACGGCACCATAGTGATTCATTTTCCATGTAAATGTATATGATGTACTGGAATCTTCCTACAACCTTTGAATGAGAGTTTATACTTTTTCATCATTCATTCATCCTTTGCTTCTATTATCCAATCTGGTTGGATGATAGATATAGCATAGATAATTGCCTCAACATCTTCATCCTTCCTTGAGTGCATCGCACAACATTTTCTTCCCTTTTTATGGGCGTTCAAAATCATAACTCAATATCTCGGTTACCCATTTTGTTGTTCGAAGATAGTCCTTGTTCAAGAGTATTTAAGACTAATAATGTGATATGTTTTGACTAACTAAGAGACCTGCACATTAGGTAATGATGTCATTTCTTCAATGCATGTAGTGTGCCATCGAATACCATAAATGGGTTTGTGTAAAGTCATTTCCTTCTCATAGTGATCTTTTTGAGCTCTCTATGAAATCCTGGAAACATCGCCAGGCATGTGAATACCATTACTACCGGTGCAAAACAAGAACTTTGGCTAAGTTCGAATAATTCCATCCTCGACATTTCTTCAACCATGCACTCAATTTTCACTCTTCTGGGCATAAAGGTGTCTGTATGGCCTGATGTTAGGAGAGCCTCCGGGAATTAGGTAATTATCATAGATGTACTTTTCGATTAGATTGAAGACCTTTTAGGAATATCTTCAAAATGCTTTGAATGCTTATCAATGATCCCTTGGAGATCCTATAGCGGAATAGATGGCTTAAGATGTTTGAACATCTAGTGAAGCATAGTTGTGCAATAACGCATGATGCCTTACCAATGAATTTTGTCATTACCATTAGAGCTTGTCACCCACCGGTTCCACGATACCTCTTAACTCAATTTCTTTTTCCTTCCAATAAAGTTTCCTTAAAAGTTCTAGAAAATTTCATGAAAAGTTCTTGAAAATTAAAATCCATTGTTCTAATGATTTGTAACCATTGGATTCATGAGTACAACATCAGCACCATCCGATGGGTATAGCAATCGATTGGACTATTCATTACATGCTCCCATAGTAAGATTATTGATCTTATTGCATTTTTCACGAGCAATTGATAGTTCCTCCATGCAATCATTACTTGAAACTTCACGGGGTCTTTGGATACCTGAAAGAGAATTGAGAGCTTTCACTTTAATTTATAGTAAATGAAATTATGAGTACTACCATAATCGATTAACACTATTACCTTTTTCTTTTTGTTGATATATCATTCGATCCCTGGGGGTTTGAGGTGCTAATTCAACAATACATTACCATGATATATCATTAGTTCAACTCTTCAAATGAAATTGCTTCATTTCATCTTGAGATGGTTCTTGTTATTGTTATTGTTCTTCTTCCTATTCACAAACTATGTAGAATAATTTATTCTCCCGCAAACTTATGTCCCTTCTTCTTGTCTGGGTAAAGCATAAACCTTTTTCTTTTCATTCCTCAATTGTTGAGGTGTCAACATTGTAGGTTGATGTGTTTAGAAGAAGGAGCATTATTCTCTCTCTATAGATGTTAGGTTAGTTATATAGTAGTAGATATAGCCATATTTTTTCTTTCAACATTTCTTGCCACCCTAAATGCATTCTCAATGATTTTGGTTCCCCAAGGTGAATTACTCATGTTGAATTTTATCTTTTAAATTTCCTATGAATACATCAATCAAGTGCTCATATGGAGTATACATTTACTATATATATTCAATCTTTGGAAGTTCTCAATGTGCTGCATGGTGAACCCTTTTGCTTGCAATTTATCAATTGGCTAAAAGAGGTAATGCTCCTTGTATCCTCATAGTGTGCTATCATTTCTTAATTAGAAAACTATCTAGAGGTAATGGTGATTTGCAAGGAGACAAATTATCGATACTATACAAATTTATTTGGTTCTAAATATAAAGAAGCAACTCTCATACCTTTTATGTGTGGCACATCATTTATGTAGATCAAAGAATTGCTCTATCCGAAGTATCCATGTGATAGGGTCCTTGCCATCAAACTTCCCTCATATCGATCTTAGGAATGTGGTTGGTCTTCAACCCAAAGTTGGAATTTCTCCATTTCTTGATTCACCCTTCCTTGTGTCCTCATCATGAATTTCATGGATACATTTTTCACTTTCAGGTGTCCTCTCTATTACTAAATTTTTCAATCCAACTTCCATTACCTCCTCTTTTAAACAATCCATATTTGCCTCCAACTTAGCTTCCATCTCTTGCTTAGTTCATCTTTTTGTTATTGTCTTCTTTGTAAATCATTTGTAATCCCTTCGCATTTCTTCAACTTCATCAAGACTCAAGTAGGGATTATGCAGGCTTATTTGGTGTATAAGTTCCTTTTGGTGGCATGTTGGCCAGGTGTCACTTTAAAGCTTGATTTTGGGGTGATTACGCTAGACAATATTCCTTTATTGTATCTCCAAAATTTAGGGCCCTTCTGGGTATGAATTTTCTTTTTTGTAGCTCTTTGATATTTCTTCTGTGTGTGTACCGGTCGATCCAAGGTGGATGTGCGGTAGATTTATGGTAACTTCACCACAACTTGGGTGTTTTCCTTTCTAGGATATGTCACTTGTATAGCATGCCGCACATAAAATAATGATTGTTTTCCTTTCTAGGATATCTCACTTGTATAGCATGCCGCACATAAAATAAGTCATATAAAATTCTAAAACATGTACCAGAACTATTAAGGTCTGTCCACTATCCAATGCAACTGGCCTCACTTAATTTGGATACCCTAGGAAGAAGTTATGATTGTTTTACCCGGAACACTTGTTTGAGACTAGTCAGATACCCTATCTTTTACAAGGTGTATCTACAAATGTAAGATGACGCGGAAGTTGAAATTGTTACCATAGATACCTTACTAATTTTTGTGAATAGCCTCCGGATTTCAGTGTCTGAAATGTTACAGAAAAAATTTTATAGCGAAAATTCCGCAATGACTCAATTCACGATGATTCCAGAACCCTATCTTAGAAAGGTTGTATCTCCGAAAGTATAAGGCCTCAAGAGCGTAAATTTTAACCCAACGTACCTTGATTCGTCTACTAAATAAGCTTCAAGTTGTTCCTTCTAAATCGTTGTAGAAAAAATGTTATAGCAAAAATTCCAAGGTGTCTTAGATGTAGCAGCGAAACTCCAAGACCTTGAGCTCCGATACCATATGTTAGGAACCAAATATCAATATAGCATAGAAAAACCTCAGAATAAGTACTCAACACCTTGAAAAAGAGATAAATTCAGATAATAAGCCTCTTCGAGGGGACAAGCTCCTTATGCCCACATAAATGTTCAATTACAAGATGATTCCAAATGAAAATGTCTCCTTGGGATATATAGGAGACTAGGAGGAATAAGTACAACTAATAGACTAAATCCGACATAAATAAAATAATATTACTAATGTAATATGCCCCAATTAAGAGGTAATGAGCCACTATTTAGAGCTTAACAAAACTAGACCCCACAACCAATGTAAAATAGAAAATAAAAAGAGGATATATTTTAAAGTTTTAGCAACTATTATGAGATTATAAATATAACCTATTCAACTATAAAAAAAATTCTTATTTATTATGCATTTCTTATTGTTAACATACACACATTTAGGTAGCTATAACACATACACTTCACATCGTGGACACTAGAATCTTTACTCCATTAACAAGACTATGCTCAACATATATGCAATAATGATCCATTCATATTCTAATGTAACATTAAAGTATATTTACCATGTTCCTATAAGTGAATGTAGAGAAATTATCATACTAAAACAAAGAGCGACTAATGTATATGTAAAACATATTGTAAATGAAATCAGTGTTGTATATGATAACACAAGGAATAGTTACCCCAAGGGCTAATCACTTGATATATGAATTTCCCTCTATTATAATCAACAATTTAAAAAGGATGCTTGAGTTCTCTTTGTACTAGTCCTATTTAATGTTCATTGGTTTACATGTTTCATGTTGATCACTTACATTTTAATACATTAGTATCTTATTTTCATGATGAGATGTTTTGGTTGACCACTTACATTTTAATATGTTAATATTTCATTTTTATGATGAGATGTTTTGGATGGTAAATCTCCAAATATATTTTTAATATGCATCCCTCAGCAAAGCAATTAAAGTTATATGATTTGAGATATTTACCATCCAATGTAATATTTAAAAAGTATATATACAAACATATAGAATATTAATTACTTTCTTATAGAGTGCATAAAATTTACCTTTTACATTTTCCTTTTGATATGATCCAAAAGGAAAATATATTGTTCATAACCCCATATATGCCCCTTGGGGTCATATCAAATTGCATCTAAATAAAGTAAAAAAATAGTACAATGTAAAGTGTTTTCAAATGGAAGAGTATATATATCAACATATACAATATTAATTGATTTACTATGTATACTAACCTTATTTAATGTCCACTTGTTTGGATCATTTCATATTGGGGCTCACATTTTAAAACATTATGTCTTATTTTTATTATGAAATGTTTTGAATGGTAATATTAGAAATAAATTTTCAATATACAACTCACAAAGCAATTAATGTTATATGAATTTGAATATGTATAATTAATATTTTTTTTCTCTTCTTCTTTTTTGTTTTAATATCCATGTATGAGACCTCCTTATTTGTGGGACAAGAGACCCCTTATGTACAGTTATTTGAATGTTTAAATCTAGGAAGCTATACATACAAATACCTTCAAATTTACATAAAATACCTTCAAATACCTTCAAATATACAATACCTTAATTTCGATATGAAATAACTCCAAATTTACATTATAAAGTTCTTTCAGATCTACAAATCCATAGTTATAGATACCTACATATACAACATGTATTACTTTATTGAAAAAACATAATATTTACATACTAAAATTAAAAACACACACAAAAAAAAAATTATACAATGTAAGGTGCCTTCAAATCGAAGAATACAGATATCAGCGTTAATTAATTTAATGCACAGTGCATGTTTGTGTTCAAAAATTGAAAATACACCTACCAAAAATAGAAAAATGTTATATCGATATTAAAGCAGAACCACGAGTGTGGCATTTGAGGGAGACAGGATGGTTCAGAACTGATCCAATCCTCCACCCATAACAGGGTAACAGTTTTTTGCGGTGCATGTTTATCTTCAGAAATTGAAAATACACCTACCACAAATAAATAAGTTATTGTATGGATAGACAATCGCGAGTGGATGGTTCCGAACTCGTTCAATGCCTATAAAAGGAAAGGCTAAGAGTTTTTTGCAGTGCAGATATATCTTAAAAACTTGAAAATACACATAAAAAAATAAATGAGTTATTGTATCGATATTAAATCTCAACGACAAGTGTTACATTCGTGAGCGGATGGTTCAACATTCGTTCAATCCTCCGCCTATAAAAAGGTAAAAGTTTTTTGCATTTTTTTCAAAGATAACCTTTAACTTGCTTGGATGCCAAAGCCATCATAGTCTATTGAGAAAACTCTCGAAATCTTAAAAGAAAGCAATGTTAAATATATTGTAACCTCAACAGTCTGACTGTACATTGCCAGTTGTACTTTCTATAATTGATTTAGCTTGAGTCTATTTAGCTCAACCATCTTGCATTGTACTTATCTTCTCTTCTTCATACATTCCAATATACTGTTCTATTCTTTTCTCTCTGCATTTCTCTTTGCTTCACAATTTATCATGGTATCAGAGCTTCAGCAGTAAGCCTCTTCACACAGTCTGGAGAGCAACACGATCCTCACAGCGCAGAGCTTCACGGATCTTGAAGAGAACGCGACACAGTCTCTTTCACAAGGTTTGGAGAGCCATCCGTCATACTCTCGAAAGATCCTCGCAGGAAACTTCCACAAGGAAGCATACCGTCTTACGTTCAAAAGATCAACATAGGAAGCTTGCAGAGGTTGCAGAGCATACTACGCTCGAAAAAACGAGGAAGCAGAGACCGAGAAAGAAGAAAATTTAAAGATTCTTGCACATTTTTCAAGAATCGTCAAAGATTGACAAAGAAGAGTTGCAGAACGGAAGAACGTTTAAAGAACTCGAAGAATTCGTTCAAAATCGTTAAAGATTGCTGCAAAATGCAGCATCGTTTAAAGTTTTTTTAAATTCGCTCAAATCTGTCAAAGATTGAAGCAGTGAACAAAGAATCCATGTATTTCTTTCAAATCTTTGAAAGAGTCACAAATCTTTCTTCCATGGGAGCAAAGAACGCGTCTCAGGTTCAAAGAACAACTGTCACGGCCATAAGATTTGTCCTAAGAATGGATCCGAAGTGGGAAACCAACTCAGAAGGGATGAGGAGAGTGTGGAAAAGGCGAAAGAGTTTCAGCCGTTAGATCTTGCATAGAGGCCCGACAGTCGTTGGATCTACAAGAAAGTGCACGAGGTTTAATCCTCTGCAGCGCCAAGAAATTTTTGACCTGTGAAGTCCTGACATCATCTAGACCGTCCATCAAGGGACACGTGGCGAGATCATGGCACTTCCCTGACTCACAAGGTGTAAAGGTCAGAAGACTGTCGTGAAAATTTGCGAATCGTGAAATTCCGAGTCATTCTTGACCGTTGGATCGCGAAAGATCGTGAGCCATCGATCTTGTCCCATCGCAAAATCGGTAATCGGGAGTTGGACACGCAAAGACGATTGCACTCTAAAAACTCCAATACGCGATATCATGAAATCCCGAGAGGACTTGTGAGCCGTCCATCTCAAAGGGCAAGTGGCAGCAGATCCAAGTGCCGTCAAAACGGCATTTCGGAGTTCGCGGTTTTGAAAGACCGTCGCAACACAAGCTTGAAACTCGCGAAATTGCGATTCACGAAATAGTGATAAGATCACAGCCGTCCGTTTGACCAGACACATGGCGGACATTGAGGAAACTGTCGGCGTTTCGACATCCGGAGTTTCAAGTTGACAGAGAAGTTGTGTCAACGAAGCATCGCAAGTCGCGATATCCCGAGGTTGAATCAGGACCGTCCATCTTGTGGGGACGCGTGGCGTAAATCCGAGGACTCAGGAAAAGTCCCGAAAGAGGAGATTCCATCGGCATACCGGGATTCGACGTTTCGCGAATCCTGAGGACAAGAAGCACGAGCATTTCAGAACTGCGAAGTCCGAAATCCCGAAAGGAGGAAAGATCCGTTTTGGGGCCCAGCTGACATCATCTCGTCAAAACGAGAGATCGGGAATCTCCACAGGGAAACCCCCAAAGCAGACTTGAGTCATCCATCTGTTGGGACACGTGGCGGAGATCAAAGAAATCGAGAAATTTTCCGAAAGGAAAGCGCCATCGGTAAATCAAAGATCGGGGAATCGAGGAGTCATAAGAACT
>SNQJ01S0018148.1:142025-157174 GCA_010110895.2 Picea sitchensis | reverse complement strand
TATATATATATATATATATATATATATATAAGCTTTCAAGTTTACTTCCAGAATCTTTATTTGGCATTCTTCAAATCAACAATATTCTTTAGGTTGACTTTTTATATGCAATTGATCACATGCCTAAAATTCTAGGGTTAGCACAATACAGATCCCATCTATCTTAGATGCATCTTCCATATAATTCTATAATAGTCTCATCAACATCTAATACACGCAGAATCTCTTACTCAATGAGTACAATAAAACTGTAAGAGTTATACTACAATTTATTTCATTCCAACAGTAATTTAATCAACAGAACAATTCATCCAGAATTTAATAGATGTATTCTATCAGGCATTAAATCAAATAACATTCAATCATAAAGGAGTATATGGACATATCTGAGCAAGTTTTCTAACAACAAATGGAACGGCCAAGTTCCTCCCAACCTTAGAACAAAACAGCCAATCTACTTGTCTCGTTCACCCCCTGGCCTGACCATGAATCCGTGAGGGTGAACTCCAGAATGCATCCTTAGCTATAATCCTTTAGTTTCAGAAAACTTCTCCTTTCCTCACACTCAGAAAACAGTGTTCATAAAAGCAAGTGATAATTATTTCCCCAGCATACTAGGCAATGTCCTGCCTCCTCCCATATGCTATATATGCCAAAAGCATTTGTGCCTAGGTATTTTCCCCTTCAGAATTTTTGCAGCTTTACCAATCCCTGATTTTCAGGGGTTGTCAATGGCCAAATTCCTAATTTTCCACTTGTAACATTCAGCCATGAGGTAGTTCCAACATGTTCCCCACTCATGGAGTCATGGTCAGCTGATTTCAACCTGGTTGTTCCATTTGTCCATCAGCAATAAATATAAAAATTATTTGTTTCTTACAAGTGTCATAGTCAAAGAGTTGGTTGGGAAAATAAAATATTTGCCCAATAGTCATAATTAATAAATTACAATTAACTAAATTCGGAATTCGGAATTTCCCTAAATGGCAAAAAAATTCCAATTTCGAATTTACCAAAAATGGAAATAAATTCCTAAGTATTTCCAGGCCTAAAAATAATTTATTTTTGGGGATGTTACAGTATTTTTATAAGAAAGATAATCAATTATTGACTTGTCACTTGTGAGTGACATTATAATGGTCATTTGCTTCTAAATATGAGAATATAGATTATTCTCTAATAGAGTAATAACCATTTATGAGCAATCACCAGAAAAATATTTGGTTTAAATAAAGATATTTATGTGTTTTATTAAAACAATTTAAAATACAATTCAATTTATTTCAAAACATTAATTATATATTTAATACTTAAATTATATATTTATACAAATTTCTCTAATATGAAAGTATTATTAATGATAGATAAAGTTAATCATTTTCAACCATAGTAAACACGGGCATTCATAATAAACCATGCTTAACCATGTATATCATGGTCAACCATAGTCAACTACAATGAAACAAACTCGATGTGTTATAACCCTCAAAGAATGCTACAATGTAACATAGTCATTGATAAATATCACAATCTAGCATAACCCTTGGGGAATATCGCAATGTGACATAACCATTCAAGAACGCACCAATTTGACATGACTAACATTGCAATACATATAACCATATTATAAACCTTTCAGTATCACAATGTGACACAATATAAAAGTTAGTCTCTTAATGTCACAATGTGACATAATCCTTGATGAATGTTGCATTACAACATTACCATTAATGAATGAAACAAACTCAATGTGACATAACCCTTGAAGAAGTTTTCAATGCAACATAGTCATTGAGGAACATATGAATTCAACATAAGTCAACCAAGATGAATGTCACAATGTGACATAACCATTGAGAAACATCACAATATATCTTAACCATCTTATAATTTGGGGGTGGAGGTAGAACATAATGTGACATAACCCTTCAAGAATGTTGCAATACAACATAGCCATTGAGAAACAGTTTGATATAGTATAACCCTTAGCGACAACAATAACATTAATAATATTAATAGGTGTATATTAAGCACATTGATAACTTAGTTGACCTCTTAATGTCACAATGGGACATAACCCTTGATGAATGTCATAATGCAACATAACTGTTAAGGAACATATAAATTTGACATAAATTTAGCCAAGACGGGTGTTGCAATCTGACATAATCATTGAGTAATGTTGCAACCCAACATAACTACCCTTGAGTAATGTCGCAATGCAACACAACTATTGGTGAACGTCTCAATACAACAAAATCATTGATGGACATAGGAAGGAAACATAATACAACCAAGATGAACACCACAATAGATATATTATCCATATTATAACCTCTTAGTGTCTTATGTGTGACATAACCATTGAGGAAAATAGCAAGTTGACATAATTCAACCAAGATGAACATCGTAATACGTATAACCATATTATAACCATGGCATCCAAGACATCAAAACCATGGCATCCAAGGAATCCTAGCACCCGTCCTTTTAGTGGGAGGCTTTCTCAAGCCGTGGGAATGGAATGTGCAACGTCTTCTCCAACGATGGGTAGTTTTTCGGGAAAGAAGTAGAATCTGAAATAGAAGGCTAGACCAAATTCGGACCTTGAAATCCTGGATCTCAATGAATTATCGATTGTGTTTGCATTGTTTCAATAGTTATTAGGTTTTCATAGATAAATTAATAAGTGACTATTAATGTGTATTATAAGGTGCAAATAAAGAAAGTTATAGCAAAAGGAAATGAGGTTGGGAAGGGTCATGCATGGATTGCAAAAAGTTCACAAAAGAAAAAGATGTCTAAAAGAGTTGAGTTAAAAGGATGCAATGAATTTTGGGAGCAAGACGACAGATGAAAATAATGAGTCATGCAAATTAAAGTATTGTAAGGAACCACCGGTAAAAATTCCTACTTAAATATTTGATTATGTTGAAAGACATATGCATGGATTTAATGGATAATCATTGGTGAGTTCTTTAAATAATTGTGTGTATTTTGGTATGGGTTCTTATTGTCGAACAATTGTTTCAAGGAATAGGATATTATGTTGTGTGAAAAAATCAAATATACTCTCTCACATAGTATCATATGAAACATATTCATTTGAAGAAGGTTGGCATGTCTAACTGTTATTGTTTGGAATGCAAATAAATTCAATAGGTTGAAATATATTAGGATAATTGGCACTCAAACATGTGAAAAATCCATAAAAATGGTATAAGAATTAACTTGATTATGATTAAGTTTTTTTAATTGAGAAATTTTGGTAAAAATCTTTTGATAATTTTAAATAGGTTTTTACAATTTGAAATAAGTTCATAAAGTTCATAAACTCAATTTTATATATAGAATGAACTTTATTATCAAAATTTAGACAAATTTTATATTCAATCTAATTATAAATAACCTTCACAATACCATAATATCCTTTACGATTATATGGAATTAGTAGGAAAAAAGAAGAGAAGAGAGAGATGCCAAAATACAAATAGAGTTAGAAACATTATAAAAAAGGAGTGAAGAAAGAGACGTAAAACTCCAAATAGAGCTAGAGGCAATGATTGATAATAAAAAAATTAAACATATCATTCAAACTCAAATAGAGGATAGATTATTAGGGTTCAAGAGTGAATTGAAGACAATGAAGGACATGATTCAAGAAATGGAAAAACATAAACAATCAACCCAAGAAGGAGGGCTTGAAGAAAATCACAACTTGAGAGATAGGATTAAAGAGCTAGAAGAAAAACTAACCAACAATTTGAACCTCAATAATATGGAAAACAAATTGGATATCAAACCTGTAATATCCCTCGGCTGAACCCAATTGTAAATGTAATGTAAGTATACTTAATCTAGTGAGTTGTTTTGACATCATTTTGTAATGCACCTTTCCAAGCATAGTGCATGCATGTACTGCGCAGTAAAATGATGTAGTGTGCACATTCCCGGATACCATGCGCAATAACTAAAGTGCGCGCAGTATGGAGGTCAGTGAGCCTTGTGTATATGATATGTGGTATAGGCTGGTGAGCCAGTTATTATAATATGGGATGCTTATGTTTTGGAATTAGGCCAGAGCGCCTAGATGTTAAAGGCCAGTGTGCCTATTTTGTATATGTCTCATGATTAATATAAAATACATCATTGTGCACAGACTGACCATGATAAAAGAGGGGGACTGAACTCCACCAGTTAGGGAAAGGGAAGGCCAAAAGTTAAGGGAAAGGGCTAAGCTAGAGAGCTTAAGCCAAAAAGGATATTATATTAATATTTCTTAAAACATAAAGTATGGATAATTATTTTATCCTAAGTTCTAAAGTTGGGGACAAGTGGACCAAAGTAGCTTCCATCATGACAAGTGTCAAGTTGGGGACATGCATACATATTGTGGGGACTTAACTCATTTTGACACCTTCACCATCATTCTTACCATCATCCTTACAATCACCTTCACCATCATTCTTACCATCATCTCTCCCATGGTTCCTTCCATCATTCAGTCATCCAGTCAGTGATTATATGACCATTTTCACTCACGCAGTCCGTTATCCTTTAGACATTCATTTCATTGTATCTGAGCCTATTTCCATAACCACTTCCAGTTGGTGTACCTGGTTAGCTTGGGAGCGGGATTGAAGAAGTGGGTTGTCAAGCCTGTGGGAAATTAAAGAGGTGGGTTGTCAGGCCCGTGAGAAATTCTCTGAGCGAGAGAATTAATGGGAATCGATTCCTAGAGGTACTGAACTACAGCTACATTACTTTGAGACTTCCTACCCGACCTGTTGTTGAAGCCCTGGAAGGGAAGTGGGGCAGCCAAAGGACTATTGAGTAGAGAAGGGGCACACTTCCTTGGGTGGGACAGACATGTGGGGAATGAGAGGTTGTAGGCTGTTAGTTGAGTGAGCACCTGAGACAGAGTCTTTCCTGTTGTCTATGATCCTTTAGCCTGGTTAGGAATCCATTTACCAGGTGGAGTTTAGTCCCAGGTTGGGGGTGACTCACTGTTGAGAGTGATGAACAGTGTAGTCTAAGGCTAGGAGGTTTGTGGATGGACTGTACATAGTTGGTGACAATATTTCCAAGATAAGTACCAATCGTGTAATAAATTTACATGTTGCATTGTTATTTATGTGCTTATGTTACAGTTTATCATATAAGTGTGATTATAACTGTATGTATGTTTATAGGTATTTCCCTGTATATGTTGCATGTCTGTGTTTATTGTTATTTCAGTATGAAATCATATATTTACATAACATAATTGTTTGTTTACATTATATGTAAAGCTTCAGCAAGAGTGTTGTATGTGTATGTTATAATTTCATGCAATTTGAAGAGAAAAATTATGTGGCATAACTCAGTTGAATACTGGGTATGTTACAGTATGTTCCACAGTGAGAGAACGAAAGTGCTCCCTCGTGTAGCCTAGCCCTTTGAAGGCTAGGAATGTTACAAAGACGGTCTCAAAGCTAAGTATAACATCTGAGGAGTCATGCCCAGCCAGTGTGAGGCCGGGGATGTTACAATATGGTATCAGAGCTTCAGTTCCAACACTGAGCCTCGATGGGCCGGAAAGGTTCAGTTGAAGCGAATATTCACAAAAGATTAATTTCAAAGTGACCAAATTTCAAGTCACGGAGCATCCATGGAAAATGTTGGCGTGTAGGTGAGCACGGTAAACTGTGGCACTGCACGGAAAATGTTGGCGTGCAGGTGCGCGCGGTAAATTGTGGCGCTGCACAGAACAATATTGTGTGCGGATGTGCACACTAAATTTAGCATTGCGCAGTGAGCACACACATAGTAATGTGCATGTGGGGTGTGAAATTATTATAAAACAAAAAGGAGTTTGGTTGGTGTGCGCATAGTATGAGTGTAAGTTGCCTCGCGACAGTGTAGTCAATGGTGCACGCAGATTATTGTGCATGGTGGGGCATATTGAACTTTGGCATGGTGCAATGCATAGGGAAAAATGCATGTAGAATATCAGTGCGCAATACCAAAACTGTGCACAGTGGATATTGGCGCACAACGCAAAAGTAGTGTGCGCAAGTTATTGGTGCAATGGAGAAGAAATGCATAGTGGATATAGGTGCGCGAAAACACGATTTACCTTGTGGTGTTGTTGTGCACGATAAATATGGGTGTATAGGTTGAATTTTTATGTGCGCTAAGTTGTTTGGAAGGAGTGAAGTCATTTGGAAGGCTATGAGTCTAAGTTAATAGAAAATTTGCATGATATTAGAGGAAAAAGAAACGCACGACCGCATCGGAGCATTATTTAAAATGAATTCAGAGTTGGTTGTGAAGAAATAAATATAGCCTAAATTGCTAAGTCGAGAGCATATCATAAATGAATTCTGAGTTTTATATTCCTCTGATTCAGATAGATGGAAGTGATATATAAGCTTACAAGAAAAGCATACTATGAAAGAAAACAAGACTCATAACACCACCAGTTAGAATCTTGTAATAAACAATCCAAAGTCCTCTTCTGCATTTATATAATCGTATTAATCCCAAAATTACAAAAGGGGAATGATAACAGTTATCATATTGTAAAGGGACAGTTTAAGCACAGGCCTATCATCTCTAGAGCCCCTTACCTCTGCTATCGGCTATCCAAAATTCGTTGAAATATACTTAATTTTAGTTGAGGACTCATTTCATCTTAGCGATCTCCTCCTTTAAAGAATCTAACCAAACCGGTTGATTCTCTCCAACACTTTCAGTCGTTTCAGTTGTGGTTTCCTTCTTCTGTCGCTTGCTCCTTTTCTTCTTAGCAGCTGGCCTATTGATGACTAAATCCTTCATAGTGGGATTCATCCTGACTTCCAACTTTGAGTTTATAGCTAGCTCTGTGTGGAATTTAATCGCTAGAATGTGAGCAAGTACCCTTTCCTCCTTATTCACAGGAAAGTCTAGCATGTTGCCTGAATAACCAGTCTCACTGGATTTAGCCTTGTCCATGTACCTCAGTTTGTGGATACCGAAATGATTTTACAGAGAGAAGAAAGTCGAGCAATTTGGAGATTACTTTGTTTATGGATAAGTTGATGCCTCCATACTTGAGGATTGGTAGTTATAGAATCCCAATTATGAAGCACAGACAGACTACATACAAGTGTGTTGGGTTTCCATGCTCGGCTAATCCATTTCAAATTATTATCTTTTGAGTTCGTTATATGGTGGCGTTCAGCTGATTTCATATAGTTGTGAAGTATATAACGAGTGAAATGGGGTGATTTGACTAGCCCTCACCCATTCCATGAGTGGTGGATTTGACATATTGAAACATGTGATACCGCGTCTTGGTGAAAGTGGTTTCAGCAAACCGCCTTTTACCTAGATGTATCTTTGAAGGTGTCACACATCTATGTTCTCAATACTTGGGTCTTATCTTTTATTTTCATGGTGATAACCCCAAGAAATCATAAGAGATAATTCTGATGTATATATTGAACAAAAATGGTTCATATTTTTCATGAATTGTTGAATTGTTAGCCTGATAAGTTTCGATGGCTGCACGTTTTACAGAATTAACAACAACTAGATCATATCATATCAGTGTAGAGTCCATAGGAATGGAAGAGGCACAAGGGAATTACAATCAGCAAGATGAGAGCAGAGGGATGGATGTCCATTTGGGCATTGAAGGAACAAACTCCAATGGACATGGAGAAGAAATGAATGAAAACATGAATTTGGCAGAGACCATTAAAAATTTGCAGAAGGATGTCCAAATCCATAAAGTTAATAATGAAAGGCTTATGAGAGCCAAGGAGTAGCAGGATGACTTCAACATGAAGTTATTGGAGGGCTTGAATAGAATAGAAAATAAATTGGTTAAGGAGAGTGGCTTAAGAAAATCTAGAAGTCACAAGCCTTCGGATGAGAAAAGAAAAGCAAGAAGTGTTAGCGGACACCACCATCACTCCCCAAGGAATTCCAATAAGAGAGTAGGCAACATCTCAAGTCCATCCCCTGTCAGAAGTCATAAGAGGTCTGGGGTGGATGAGCTACGAGGAGAAATGAAAAAAATCAAACCTCCTACATTTGATGGTGAGCACAAGAAGGACGAAGATGCAGAAACATGGTTTCTAGGCATGAGAAAGTATTTTCAATTGCATAATTATTCTTCTCATGCAGAAGGTAGAATTGTTATCTATCAACTCAAAGGAAAGGCCTCCATGTGGTGGGATTGGCTTGTGCAGGTGCAACACATTAAAGAGAAAAGTGTTACTTGGAGGGAATTCAAGAAGTATTTTGAGAAGAAATACTTGACTAAGAGATACTATGACAAGAAAATGAAAAAGTTCTTTGAACTCAAGCTTGGAAGTATGACCATAGAAGAATATGAGAAAAGGTTTCTAGAACTGTTGAAGTATGTCTCTTTCATCAAGGACAAGACAGTCAAAATTCAAAGGTATTTGAGTGGATTTCCATCATTCATCAGTGAAAAAATACAGTATGATGATCCCAAGACATTGGAAGAGACCATAAGGCGAGCTAAATGCCTATGTGATTAGCAGAAAGCAAGGCCAGTTTTCCAAAAGGCCTGGGAAGACAAAAAGAAATTCAAGATGGATCATAGGAAGAAGGGAGCTAAGCACCATTCTTCAGAAATAATCCACAGGGACAGCAAACACCTAAAGAACCTAGAATGATTGACATAGGGAGTCAAAGGCCAAGGCAGCCACCTATTCAATGTTGGGGTTGTAAAGGAGATCATAGGTTCAGAGATTGTCCTCACGGGGATGAAAAACGTAGGGTTTTTCACAATGTGCAGCAAGCTGAAATAGTGGAGGACATGGGCAGATATGTGCCAAGGATCTATGCAGCCCTGGACAACAAGTAAGCAGAGTATCAGTCCCACATGATTGAAGTAGAAGGTATGATCAACAACCAAACCATTGTTATTTTAATTGATTCAAGAGCTAGTCATAGTTATATAGACCCAAAGATGGTGGAAAGTTTGCAATTGCCAAGAAGCAAGCATGGGAAATCCTGGTTGGTGCAGCTGGCTACAGGAGCCAGAAGAAAAGTTAATGAGATGGTTAAGTCATGCCTCATGGACATGAATGGACTGAACACCAAGGCAGATTTGAACATCTTGCCTTTAGGTTCCTATGACTATCTAATTGGGATGGATTGGTTGGACCAACATCATACTCTCTTAGACTGTCACAACAAATCATTTACTTGCTTGGATGAGGAAGGGAAAATAAGGAAAGTGCAGGGAATTCCCAGAGCAGTAACCATTAGAGAAATTTCAGCATTGCAGCTGAAGAAATGTTACAGAAAAGGATGTCAAATATTTGCAGCTCATATAGAAGGCTACAGGAGCCATAAGAAAAGTTAATGAGATGGCTGCGTCACGCCCTCATGGACATGAATGGATCGAACACCAAGGCAGATTTGAACATCTTGCCTTTAGGTTCCTAAGACTATCTAATTGGGATGGATTGGTTGCACCAACATCATACTCTCTTAGACTTCACAACAATCATTTACTTGTTTGGATGAGGTGCTGAAAATAAGGAAAGTGCGTGGACTCCCGTGAGCAAGAACTATTAGGAGAAATTTCAGCATTGCAAAATTTAAGAAATGTTACAAAAGGATGTCAAATATCTAAGCCTCATATGGAATAAGCACCTAAAGATAAGGTGCCAAATTTGAAGATTATGCGCAACTCGAAGAATTTGAAGATGTGTTCAAGGAAGTACCGTGACTACCCCCAAAGAGAAATATCGATTTCTCTATAAATCTAATGCCCGAAGCGTATCTGTCAAAGACTCTTGCCGCACGAGTACCCGAATTGAAAGAGTTGCAAATGCAAATTGAATAACTTTTGAAGAAGGTATATACGTGCAATTGTGTCACCTTGGGGTGCCCCTACCTTGTTTTAGAAAATAAAGATGGAACATTAAGATTGTGCATCGAATTTCCCGTGATAGTTGAATAAGTTGACTGTTAAGAACAAGTATCCTCCGCCAAGGATTGATGATCTATTTGATCAATTGAAGGATGCAAAGATATTTTCAAAGATAGATCTCGACGATACCATCGTGTAAGGATTAAAGAAGAAGATATCAAAAACACACCTTCGACAAGGTATGGTCATTATGATTCACTGGTGCTATTTGGGTTGTCAAATGCAATCCAGTCCTTTTCATGTGCTTAATGAATGGTGTTTTCTCAGAACATCCGACAAGTTTGTCATTGTATTTTTGATGAAATTATTATTCTGACCAGAGGAAGAGCATGAACATCATCATTTGAGGATGGTGTTGTCAAGCAATAAGGGAGAATCAGTTGTATGCCAAATTGAGCAAGTGCTCATTTTATCAGAAACAAATTCATTATTTGGGGCATATCATTTCAAAGGATGGGATAGCAGTGGATCCTGATAAGATAGAAGCCATTAGAGAATGGTCAATGTGGAAGAATGTGATAGAGGTGAGATCATTCATGGGTCTTTCAGACTATTATAGAATATTTATTGAAGGATTCTCAAAGATTGCACACCCAATCACTTCCTTGCAAAGAAAGGGGGTGAATTTTCAGTGGACACTAGATTGCGAAAAGAGTTTCCAACACTTGAAACAATTATTGACAAGTTATCCAATATTAAGGATTCAAGACCCAAATGAATACTTCATTGTATGCACAAATGCATGTACTGAAGGACTTGGTGGAGTCCTTAGTCAAAATGTGTTTTTTATATGTTATGAATCAAGGAAGTTGAAGGAGAATGAAAGAAACTATGCCACTCATGATTTGGATTTGGCATCCATAGTGCATGCCTTGAAGAAATGGAGACACTGCCTCATGGGGAAGAGGTTTGAGCTAAGAACAGACCACAATGGTCTGAAATATTTATTTGATCAGTCAAATCTAAATGCTAGGCAAAGCAGATGGTTAGAATTTCTAAGCGAATATGACTTTGATATAAATCATATCAAGGGAAAAGAGAATAAAGTGGTTGATGCACTCAGGAGGAGGGTGCATGAACTACATGCTACAGCCATTAGCATGTATCAGAATGATATTAAAAGAAAAATTATGGAGGTTGAAAATGCATATCTGCAATACAGTGAATTGGTAGAAAAGCTAAAGCAGGGTAAGATGCCACAAAAGGTGGACAATTATAATTTGGGAATAGATGGAATACTGTTGCACAAGAACAGAATTTTCGTTCCAAATGTCTAGGACTTGAAACGTATGATTTTGCATGAAATGCATAATGTCCCTTATGCAGGGCACCGTAGATATTAGAAAATTGTGGCAGTGATCAAGAGCCATTACTTTTGGCCAGGTATGAAGAGAGAGATCATTGAATACATCGCTAGATGTATGGAATGCCAAAAATTTAAAGTTGAGCATAGGCACCCAGCAAGGTTGTTGCAACCCTTTTACATTCCTGAATGGAAGTGGGAAGTGGTGACAATGGATTTTATTACGGGATTTCCCAGAACAGGCAAGCTGCATGATTCGATCATGGTGGTGGTGGACAAGCTTACAAAAATTTCCCATTTTATTCCACTGAAAACTACTCACAAGGCAGCAGATGTTGTTGATATTTTCATGAAGGAAGTGGCATGATTGCATGGAATTCCTAAAACAATTGTGTCTGACAGAGACCCAAAATTCACTTCGAATATCTAGAAAGGATTATTCAAAAAAATTGGAACGAATATGAACTTTAGTACAGCTTATCATCCTGAGTCTGATGGACAGACAGAGAGGGTGAACAAAGTGATAGAAGACATATTGAGAATGTATGTGATGGACAAACCATCGAAATGGGAAGACTACCTGCACTTGGTAGAATTCGCTTACAACAATGGGTATCAGCCATCGTTGAAGATGAGCCCATTTTAAGAACTTTACGGTAGAAAGTGCAATACTCTAGTGAGCTGGGATAATCCAACTGATAGGACAGTAGTTGGGCCAGAGTTGCTTAAGGAGATGGAGGACCAAATGATAAAAATTAAGTAGAATTTAAAAGCTTCCCAAGACAGGCAGAAAATTTATGCCGATAAGAACAAAACCCACAGAGAGTTCAAAGTGGGTGATCATGTTTTCCTGAAGGTGAAAGCTAACAAGAGTTCCCTGAAGCTGGGAAGTTGCACCAAGTTGGCGGCCATATTTTGTGGGCCATTTGAAATCCTAGAGAGGATTGGTCTAGTTTCTTATATGATTGCATTGCTTGCATCTATGTATGTTCATAATGTATTCCATGTATCATTGCTAAATAAATATATACCTGATGTTAATCATGTTATTGATTGGAATGTGATTCAGGTGGAGCAAGAAGGTGCTTTTCAAGTGCATCCGGTGCGCATTTTGGACCGAAAAATCAAGCAGATTCTGAATCAAGCCATAGGGATTGTAAAGGTCCAATGGACCTGGTACGGTCCTAAGGACACTACTTGGGAGCATGAGGATGCAATGCAGACAGAATACCCACATCTTTTTGAGGATTTTTGAAAATTTTGTTGTATATGGGTATATGATGCACTGAGGACAGTGCATAAATAAGGGGAGGAAATTGTAATATCCGTCGGCCGAACCTAATTGTAAATGTAATGTAAGTGTACTTAAGTTGGTGAGTTGTTTTGACATCATTTTGTAATGCACCTTTCTTGGCATAGTACGCGCATGGACTGTGCAGTAAAATGATGTAGTATGCACATTCCCAGATACCGCGCGTAGTAACTAAAGTGCGCACAGTATGGAGGTCAGTGAGCCTTGTGTATATGATATGTGTTATAGGTTGGTGAGCCTGTTATTATAAGTTGGGATGCTTATGTTTTGGAATTAGGCGAGAGCGCCTAGATGTTAAAGGCTAGTGCGCCTATTTTGTATATGTCTCATGATTAATATAAAATACATCGTTGCGTGCAGATCGACCAGGATAAAAGAGATGGGGGACTAAACTCCACCAGCTAGGGAAAGGGAGGGCCAAAATTTAAGAGAAAGGGATAAGCTAGAGAGCTTAAGCCAAAAAGGAATATTATATTAATATTTCTTAAAACATAAAGTGTGGATAATTATTTTATCCTAAGTTCTAAAGTTGGGGACAAGTGGACCAAAGTAGCTTCCAACATGACAAGTGTCAAGTTGGGGACATGCATACATATCGTGGGGACTTAGCTCATTTTTACACCTTCACCATCATTCTTACCATCATCCTTACAATCACCTTCACCATCATTCTTACGATCATCTCTCCCATGGTTCCTCCCATCATTCAGTCATCCAGTCAATGATTCCATGACAATTTTCACTCACGCATTACATTATCCTTCAGACATTCATTTCACTATATCTGAGCCTATTTCCATAACCATTTCCAGTTGGTGTACCTGGTTAGCTTGGGAGCAGGATTGAAGAATCAGGTTGTCAGGCCCGTGGGAAATTGAAGAGGCGGGTTGTCAGGCCCGTGAGCAATTCTCTAAGGGAGATAATTGTTGGGAATCAATTCTTGAAGGTGTTGAACTGCAGCTACAGTTCTCTGAGACTTCCTATCTGACTTGTTGTTGAATCCCTGGAAGGGAAGTGGGGAAGCCGAAGGATTGTTGAGCAGAGAAGGGGCACACTTCCTTGGGTGGGACTGGCATGTGGGGAATGAGAGGTTGTAGGTTGTTAGTTGAGTGAGCACCTGAGATGGAGTCTTTCCTGTTGTCTATGAGCCTTTAGCCTAGTTAGGAATCCCTTTACCCAGGTGGAGTTTAGTCCCAGCTCGGGGGTGACTCACTGTTGAGAGTGATGAACAGTGTAGTCTAAGGTTGGGAGGTTCGTGGACGGTCTATACGCATTTGGTGACAATATTTCCAAGATAAGTACTAATCGTGTGATAAATTTACATGTTGCATTGTTATTTACGTGCTTATGTTACAGTTTATCATATGTGTGATTATAACTATCTGTATGTTTATGGGTATTTCCCTGTATATGTTGCATGTCTATGTTTATTGTTATTTCAGTATGAAATCGTATAGTTACATAATATAATTGTTTGTTTACGTTATATGTAAAGCTTCTGCAAGAGTGTTGTATGTATATGTTATAATTGCATGCAGTTTGAAGAGAAAATTTATGTGGCATAGCTCAGTTGAATACTGGGTATGTTACAGTATGTTCTGCAATGAGAGAACGAAAGTGTTCCCTCGTGTAGCCTGGCCCTTTGAAGGTTGGGAATGTTACAAAGACAGTCTCAAAGCTAAGTATAGAATCTGAGGAGTGGCATGCCCAGCCGGTGTGAGGTCGGGGATGTTACAAAACCCATCAAAGAGGAAATGAATAAGCTAATCAAACCGGACCATGAGCGTAAAAAAAGAGCCTTGAACCTCATAATTTTTGGTATAAAAGAACAACAAGAGGAGGATATGCTAGCAATAGTAAAAGAAGAATTAAATAATAAATCACAAATTGATACAACTTACCTCATAGAAGCAAAGAGTCTAGGAAAAATAATTGATCACAAAGATAGGTTGATCTGTGTCAAAGTAAGTTGCAATGACCATAAAAATAGAATACTTAGTAAATATCTAGGCTTAAAAGGGTCGAGAATATTTATAAATGAAGACCTCATTCCCAAAGACCAAGCTAAATTAAGGAAGGAAGTTCAAAAGGTAAAAGAAGCCAAGAAAGAAGGAAAATGGGCAATAATTAGAAATCAAAAAGCTATTGTTAGGGATAGAGACCAAAAGGATAATAATAAATAGGAATTTGGGACACTCGGGATCCTTTTTTGGAACTGTCATGGCTTTCCATGGCGTAAAGGTCCTATGATAAGTTGGACCCTGAGTGATATTTATATTATCTTTCTAGTTGAAACTTGGGAGCATGAGGAGTCTAAGGTCCCTAACATAGAAGGATTTGTCTTATGGTCAACATGGAACAAAAAACCCCACCATAGAGGGATAGGAGGCATAGTTTGTTATATTAGAAAGAGCATTTCTCCTCACATTCACCTTCATAAGATTGACCCTCTCAATCAGTACATTTGGATAGAAATTTCAGACACCAATGCTAAGAAGATGTATATAGAAATTTGTTATTTTGCACCTATTAATTCTACTTTTTATAAGAAAAACAATCTAGATAACAATTGTCCCTATAATAATTTAGAACAA